>APFE030308020.1:7406-17800 GCA_000404065.3 Pinus taeda | reverse complement strand
TGACATAATAAAGTAAAAATTGATATCTTTAATAACAAACAATTTTTTTATTTATAATGTCTAAATATTTATTAAAAAAATGCATTTCACTTTGAGAAGCAATTATTTAAACATTTTTATAATCTATGCTAGAATATTTTCTTTTAATTTGAATCGAAATTGAAATTAACATTTCAAAATTGACCCATTACATATTCAAATATGACTTCACATTATGATGCGTGACATGTTGTAATTTATATTTTATTAATTGTAAGGATTGTTTGTAATCATTAATAGATGTTACATTTAATTTTTGCAAGAATTATATTTACACATGATAAATGATCCATTATGGCTAATTTTTTTATGAAAATGCAAATGTGATATGGCCATTAGAGAAATTAGTAATTGAACATACTTCAACCATGATGAATATTTCATTATGAAAAACCATTAATGAAAACTAAAATGTTACACAATCATTGAGTATGTACCAATTCAACATAATCTAAACATGATAAAAGTCACAATATGGAATTACCATTAACAAATGTCCCAATCGAATGTAACATTTGGGAAATATCACAATGTGATGTAATCATTGAGAAACACTACACTTTGACATAAGTCTACCAATGTAAGGTGACAAAACCCGTATTATGGAACGTTAATAATCTGAGATAATCCTTGATAAACATCATAATATGGGATAACTAAAGAGTAAAATAGAAATTCCCCATAAATTTACCAACAACAAGTATATCGTAATTCATCATACCAATTTAGGAACATCGGAATGGAACATAGATATTAAGGAATGTTGCAATTGGATGTAACTTAATGAATCTAAATTTCATGATGTGACCTAGGCATTGGGCAATGTCATGATCAAATATAACACTTAATGGATATATTAATGTAACACAACTGCTGAAGAATATGTTAATTTAACATAATTTAACCATGCTAAATATAAATATTGTGACATAATCATGGATAATAAAGGGTACTATGATAAAAATAGCAAACATGGTCAACTATATTCAACCATGAACAACCATGAACAACCATGGTATATGGTATTCAATCATGGTTCATAGGAAACCAAATTCAACTATTTCCAACTAAAGACAACCATGGTTAATATATGTCAATTGTGATAAAAAATTACAATATGAAATAACCACTGAGGAATGTTAGAAAGTAAACCATTATAAACACTACAAATCGAATAACCATTAAGGAACATTAGAATCTAATTTAACCCTTCATAAACACACATTTTAACATCAACATCCAACAACATATAAATTTGACATAACTCAACTAAGATAAATGTTGCAATGATACGTAATGATCAATGAAAATTACAATACATCACATCCTTTCATGAACATAACATATGGAATAACCCTCCAAAAGTAATGTTCTACAACATAATTCCACCAAGATGAACATTGCAATTGGGCATGCCCATTAAGGAACATGATAAATGAGGAAAACCTCCTAATGAATATTGTAATGAGAAAAAACCATTAAAGAATATAGGAATTCCTTATTATCCAACTAGGTTGAGTATCACAACGTGTCATGAACATTCAAAAAGATTATGCTAAAACATAAACATTAAGGAATGCCATAAGGTGACATAACCCTTAATGAGCATCACATTGTAACATAACTGATTAGGAACTTAGGAATTCAACATAAATGGATTGATGGTACATAAAAATGTACAATAATGATTAGGAAACATCATAATCCAACATAACGCTTGAGAAACATTGAAATCACGCTTAATAGTTAATGGATTTTTCCATGCAACATGTTATCACAAAACCAACCCCTGATAGGCTACTAATCAGGTAGACCTTGAGTAACTGTTTCAAACCACCTTTTGGCTGAGGCTTGGCCTCCTCAACCTGAGAGGGCTCTCTCACAAGATTAAAGATTTTGATAATGAATTAGATGGCTAACTCTATGAAACAAGTGAAGAAATATGAATGGTTGAGCATGATTAGTAAACATCCATTGGGCTTGTGGAGTGAAGAAATGCTTCAGTATGACAATAATATTAACTTTCATGGAAGTCAGGGCATCTAGAGTTCAACATATCAGTAACACATCAGAAATGTGTAGGAAGACACAGTCTACAAATACATGAAGGAAGTTAGAGCATAGCCAATGAGTTCTAAGTAATCATGCATAAATACTACTGCAAGAAATAAAATGAAGACAACCATAGGACAATTTAAACATTGAACTCCTTTTGAATCCTGAGGAGCAAAGCCAAATCATTGTATTACATTAAAACACAGCCTTCTACAAAAGCAAACTATGAGTGTTCTTTGGAAAAATTTCCAACCCTTGGTGCATTACATATTCTCCAATATATAGAGTTCATTACATGACTTAGCTTCCTCCTCTGGCATGAGGGGAATTCAAATTCTTCCTACTATGACACCTATTGATACTTAAAACTAACAATTAAATGTAACTAATTGTTAACTAGCAGTTCTAGAGACCTAAAACAATTTGGAGTGTAATTCCTCATTATGATTAAAACAACCTTATCTAGGAATTAAAAATTCATTTTGAAACCTATAACTCCACGAATTCGAATTTGATGGTTCTCATAACCCTCCAGCTGGCCCTTGATGCGTCATCATTTTACTGTTTCTGGAAACTAGGAGACTGTTCCTTGCTCTGTTTTGGGTTAAAAATAGGTGTTGGGACAAAGATCGTATCTTCTCATAAAAAATGTATTTTGAAAAACTAAAGGAGTCTTTTGTGAACCAATCCGTTCTGAACAAAAACCTCTCTTGTTTTTTTGAAATAACTTTCCTACTGCCTAGAATATGTCTTTGAAAAACATTTGTAAAATAGGAGAAATATGTTTGTGAAGAATTGCACCTACAGCAGTTTCATAGCGTAAGTTTGGTCATCCATTCTACCAGCTCATAATGACTTTGAAGAAACTGGAAGAGGTTTTTGTAGTTCATTATGTTAGGAATGAAAATATCTTTCACGTTTCTGAGATGAGTTTTAAATTGCTCAGGAATTCCCTTGGAATTGGCTGTTAAAAACAAGGAGACAGAGTTTCTCCTTTTTAGTGTTTCCTCCTTATGCTTGCTTTTGAATCCTTCTGCTAACCATGTTGTCTCTTTTAATCACATGAAATACATTAAATTAACGATAGACCTTGCTCAAATACTTGTGTTAAGACAAAACTTCTTTAATTCTACCTGAAGCGTCATGAACAATACTAGCTATGAAATAATGACCACTTTTATAACATATAGCTTAGAGTTCAAAGATGTCCTTCCTCTACTTGTTTTTCCCTAGCTAGATGTTTACACTTTGTAAATGATCCTTTTTAGAGACTCATCTTCAAAAACATTTCCCTTTGTCTCTCAAAATTGGTCCACCAAATCATAATCTGCAACTACAACAGTTTCGTAGCACTCTAAGAAACTGTTGTGCATTAGGCATCACCTACAGCAGTTTTGCAGCGCTCTACAAAACTATTGTTAATTTAGTAAACACAATTTAAGGCAAAAATTTAGCTTTCTTGAGCTTTCTTTTCCTTGAAATGGCTTTTCCATCTATCATGAAGCTCTTCAAAACTGGATACATAAACATCATTCTTCAAGGTAAACTTCAAAAGGTAATCTATCAAAATTTTGGACTCAGCCTTACTTGCTATGTGATTTTTCTTAGCTAAAGATGTCCTTCATGCTGGCTCAGTTGTATCTTCAGATCTTTGATTTGCCTCTTCATACTTTTGATTCCATCTCTAAGTTTTGCATTGACCGTTCTGATATGTCTTACTTCTTTTATTGCAGGGACTGTCTAGGTGTAGTACTGAGCATGAAAATTGACCACTTCGGGTATTGAAATTGTTTTATCTTCCCACAAAGCCTCCATTTTATTAAAATGAGCTTCCTTGATTGCATGTTTCCTTGAGGTTTTTCTCAGTTGGGAAATCTTAAGATTGGCAGACATCAATTTCTTTTTAACTTCATTAAAGCTACATTCTTCTTCTTGAGTGCTAACTATCTTGCTTGAATGAAATGGATAACTGCGTCGCTTGAGCCTTCAAAGAACTCTAATGTATGTTGACCCTGAGTTTTCCAAGTGCTTCTTATGCATGAAAGGAACCCAAAAATGACCAAGACCAATTCTTCCTTACCTTACCCTTTTTCTTTGAATTTTTTTTTGTGATAACATTGGCTCCACTTGAGATAGTGTGCCCTTGTGGTACACTAAGAACCTGTAGTTCTAGTGCTGCTGTCCATCTTTTAAAATAGAATTTTGAAATGCTGCCCAATCTGCTTTCCAAGCTTTAATGATTTCTGCAAGAGGGACTTAACCTGCACCTACTAAAAAAATGCTCAATCAACCTACCCTGAGCTTATTTGCACATTCCTACCTACCTACCCTATCAATTTCAAACTTATTTCAGCTCAAGCAATGTGAAATTTCCAATGTAGCCAATCATTTGTCTTATCTAATATTTGAGTTTTTTCACTGCATCAGAGTTCAGAGCAACTATGATATTGTGATGACAACTGCCACTAGAATTGCCTCTGATCTTCATAGAAAAACTAAAACGCTGGAGGATAAAACTCTTCCATGTGTCTAGCTATAGGATCCTAGAATACATGATCAGCTTGATGATTCTCATAACTTTCTGGTTGTGCAAACGGATCTTCAATAATAGTGTATTCTTCCTCAATCATGAAAGAGAAAGGAAGCAACACCCTCTCCTTGTGTTCTGCTATAGAAATATTTTGAAAAGAATGATCATGATCATGAAGACTATATGATTGAATTTGAACTTTTAAACCTTCAATGTCTTTCTCAATGTTCTTAGAAACTTCATCTAAAAATTTCATCTTATCTTCTATCTTGCACTCAAATGTTTTTACATAAGAAGATAAGGACAAAGAAAAAATTTCATCTATTTCTTCATTAATATGATCATCATAACATTCTATATCTTCAGGCAATTGATTGTCAACAACACAAGATTCCTTTGACATGTTATCCAACTTCTTTTTTGAATGATTCTCACAAATAATGTAAGTTTCCTCCTTATTATGATCATTCATTGATGTAAGCTACTGAAAAATATGACATAAAAAATCAACCTTTCCCTCTGCCTGAGGGTTATAACAGCTATCTTCTAGTATTTCTTCTTGGTGTTTGTAATCAATTTCATACTCTTTATGATCAAAAGACTGGCAAGTTTGCTGCATCTTCTCATTCATCTCAGAGGATGTAACATGGTTTTCATAAGTAAACCCTTGCTGATTTTCATGTTGCATTTCATGGGATGTTATACTTTCTTCTTGGTGTTGTAATGTATTGTTATGAAGAGCCTGTAAAATTTCTTCATCCATAAATTCATCACCATCATAACAATCATCCAAATATTTAATGAAACTTGCAAAATGTTTACAACAATCTTGTACTAGAAACAAGGAGGGATGACACTCTTTATACATCTCATATAATTCCTCATGAAAATTAGCAAGTGAATATATTGAACCATTTTCCAAACTTTTATACCAAGACCATGCTTTCCTTCTAAAGTGGTCATAAAAATCTTCATGAGACAATCTTGAGGGAAATGAACCTTAAGACTGTGTACATGCATATGGAACCTAACTAAATGAAGAGTAGCATTGTCCTTCTTTTCATCTTTGAATATTGGAAGGTCATCTAACCGTTCGACCTTTGGCATAGGATTTGGAAAACGAGGGATATGAGACCGATTCATAGGGGCATACCTAGCATTCATTCTTGCAGTGGAACTCATCTTGAAACTTCATCAAGCTACTGATCTTCTAGCTGTGAAGTCACCTTCCAATTTGTTATTCGATGTGTGGAGTCGCCAAGGTAGTTTTGCAGCCTCAAAAAGATGTTTGAGCTCTTGCTACCTTTAGAAGTTCAGATTCTTAATTTCGGGAATGAATAGATTTCAGGCTCCCAGCAGACGCACCAAAATGTTATCACAAAACGCACCCTTGATAGGTTGCTGATCAGGTAGACCTTGAGTAATTGTTTCAAACCAACTTTTGGTTGAGGCTTAGCCTCCTCAACCTGAGAGGGCTCTCTCACAAGATTAAAGATTTTGATAATGAATTACATGGCTAACTCTATGAAACAAGTGAAGAAATATGAATGGTTGAACATGATCAGTAAACATCCATTTGGATTACGGAGTCAAGAAATGCTTTAATATGACAATAATATTAACTTTACGTGGAAGTTAGGGCATGTGGAGTTCAACATATCACTAACACATCAAAAATATGTAGGAAGACATAATCTACAAATACATGAAGGAAGTTAGAGCATAGCCAATGAGTTCTAAGTAATAATGCATTCATACTACTGCAAGAAATAAAATGAGGACAACCATAGGACAATTTAAACATTGAACTCTTTCTGAATCCCGAGGAGCAAAGCCAAATCATTGTATTACGCTAAAACACGGTCTTCTATGAAAGCATAGTATGAGTGTTCTTTGGACAAATTTCCAACCCTTGGTGCATTACATCTTCTTCAATATATAGAGTTCATTACATGACTTAGATTCCTCCTCTAGCATGAGGGGGATTCAAATTCTTCCTACTATGACACTTATTGATACTTAAAACTAACTATTAAATGTAACTAACTATTAAATGGCAGTTCTAGAGACCTAAAACAATTAGGAGTGTAACTCCTCATTATGATTAAAACAACCTTATCTAGGAATTAAACATTCCTTTTGACGCCTATAACGCCATGAATTCGAATTTGATGGTGCTCATAACCCTCCAGCTAGCCCTTGATGCCTCATCCTTTTACTGTTCCCAGAAACTAGGAGACTATTCCTTGCTCTGTTCTGGCTGAAAAATAGGTGTTGGGACAGATATTGTATCTTCTCATAAAAAATGTATTTTGAAAAAATGAAGGAGAATTTTGTGAACCAATATGTACTGAACAAAAACCTCTCCCGGTTTTTTGAAATACCTTTTCTACTACCTAGAATATGTCTTTGAAACAAGGTGTAAAACAGGAGAAATATGTGTGTGAAAAATTGCACCTACAGCAGCTTCATAGCGCAAGTTTGGTCATCCATGTCTACCAGATCATAATGAATTTGAAGAAACTGGAAGATATTTTTGTAATTTAGTATGTTAGGAATGAAAACCTCTTTCACTTTTCTGAGCTGAGTTCTCAATTGCTCAGAAATCCCTTTGGAAGTTGGCTACTAAAAACAAGGAGACAAAGTTCCTCCTTTTTAGAGTTTCCTCCTTATGCTTGTCTTCGAATCCTTCTGCTGACCATGTTATTTCTTTTAATCATATGACATACATTAAATTAACCATAGACCCTACTCAAATACTTGTGCTAATACAAAACTTCGTTAATGTTGTCTGAAGCATCATGAACAATATTAGCTATGAAATAATGACCACTTTTATAACATATAGCTTAGAGTTCAAAGATATCCTTCCTCTACTTGTTTTACCTGGATGTTTACACTTTTAAAATGATCCTTTTCAGAGACTCCTCTTCAAAAATATTTCCCTTTGTCTCTCAAAATTGGTCCACCAAATCATAATATGCAACTACAGCAATTTCGTAACGCTCTACGAAACTGCTATGCATTAGGCATTACCTACAATAGTTTCGTAGCGCACTACGAAACTGTTGTGTAATTTCGAAAACACAATTTAAGGCCCAAATTTAGCTTTCTTGAGCTTTCTTTTCCTTGAAATGGCTTTTCCATCTGTCATGAAGCTGTTCAAAACTAGATACATATACATCATTCTTCAAGGTAAACTTCAAAAGGTAATCTATCAAAATTTCGGACTCAACCAAGTTACTTGCTATGTGATTTTTCTTAGCTAAAGATGTCCTTCATGCTAGCTCAGTTATATCTTCAGATCTTCGATTTGCCTCTTCATACTTCTAATTCCAGCTCTCATTTTTGCATTGGCCCTTCTGATGTGTCTTCTTTTATTGCAGGGACTGTCGAGGTGTAGTATTGAGCATGAAAATTGACCACTTCAGTTATTGAAATAATTTTATCTTCCCACAGAGCCTCCATTTTATTAAAATGAGCTTCCTTGATTGCATGTTTCCTTGAGGTTTTTCTCAGTTCGACAATCTTAAAACTGGCAGACATCAATTTCTGTTTGACTTCCTCAAAGCTACATTCTTCTTCTTAAGTGCTAACTTTATTGCTTGAATGAAATGGAGAACTGCCTCGCTTGAGCCTTCAAAGAACTCTGATGTATGCTGACCCTAAGTTTGCCAAGTGCTTCTTATGCATGAAAGGAACACGAAAATGACCAAGACCGATTCTTCCTTACCTTACCCTTTTCCTTTGAAATTTTTTTAGTGATAACACAACACAACCATTGAGGAACATAGAAATACCATGTTAAACATTACAATGTTACATTACCATAATAAATCATGTTTAAACATAATAATAATGGTAAAAAATAACCAACCGTTATTAACCGTGTGCAACAATGGTCAATTAAAATGAATCATAGTTAACATAATTCAACCATGGTCAACCATAGTTAATCAAGGCCAAACAAAATCAACCATATTTAAACATGGCCAACCATAGTCATGTCTAGTAAACCATGGTAAACCAATGTTAACAATGGGAAATAATGGTGAACCATTTTCAACCATAGACAACCATGGTCAACCATAGTAAAACCAAAGTCAGCCAAAGATAACCATACCCTTCTAAAGACAACCATAATCAATTTCATCAAGGTTAATCATAGTCGACATGGATAACCATAGTCATCAATAGTGCAATATGACCAAAAAAATTGAACCAGGGTCCCCAAAGTCAACTAAATCAAACCATAGTTAGCTAAACTCAACCATAGTCAGACACGTTTAGACAAAATCTACCATACTCAAATATATTAAGCTAAAATTTAATATAGTCAAACATGTTCAACTAAGGTTAATGATGGTCAAGCATGGTAATTAATAGTTAAATTCAATACACTATAGTAAAAAAATTCGTACATGGATAACCATATATAATCATGGCTAACCATGGAAAGTTGAAATCAAAGATAACTAATCCATAGACAACTGTGGTCAACCAAGGTCCACCATAGTCATGTATGGTCAACCATCAACAAACATTGTTGTACATAATTATCCATAGTAAACCATGGTCAAATATTATTTTCTGTAATCAAACATCATCGACCATGATTGATTAAGGTAAACCATGGTTAAATAAAACTACTCTTAGAATAACATGTTAAATTATAGTAAAACATGGTGAGGCATTCTCAACCATGGTGAACTATGTGAACCATATTGAATCAAAACAAATCATACTCAACCAAAGTCAAGTGCATATAAACATGTTCAAGCACAATCAAATATGATTAAGCACATTGGAACATGATTAACCATGTTCAATAATAGAAAACATAGTTAACCATAGTGGAACTAACAACAATACTTCAAACAAAGAGGGTAACAATATTCTAGACAATATAAGTAACATATGCAGTGAAAACAATGCTCTCACATTTGATGAAGACAATAAAAGAAATTACCTAGTAATAGTTAGTCATTATTACTTTTTATCAACCATATTTAACTGTGGCCACCAAATTCAACCATTTTAAATCATAATTGACCCATATAAATCATAATTAAACATAATCACCTATAGCTAAAAAAACATGATCAACCACGATAAACAATAATAAAAAATAATTAAATATACTAACATATCATAAACTTCTTTTGTAACAATTATATTTATATTTTAATTCACAAATTTACTATCCATCTCCATACACATCAATCTTCACCTAACATAATAAAATTTGGTTAATATAATCCAAACAACACTATTCACTAAATAACATTGAAAACAAGGAGCCACTGCCATGGTGGTAGTCCTTGCCGAGGTCTGCAAGGACAATACAAATGGATTGTATATTATCCGATTTGAAATGGGATTTGAAATGGAAGTGAAATAGTTAGTTCAATGTGTAATTCGTTACAAAAGTTTCAGTTCGAAGTAAAACATATATTTCAAGATTGTTAAAATATTTTAAATGGTTATTACTCGATGTTTCTCTAGCTCATGCCCATTGCAAGAGACATATGTCTGAATAACATTTATTGCGCAGTCTTTAGACATGGCAATAAGATTGGATCACATTTAACGATAAACAGAAACATAGGTAAAATAATACCACGTTTGAGCTTCATTTGAGCTTCTTCTGACATGGGAGCATCATCCGAACTCTTTTTTCCTACCAGATAATTAACTAACTATTACATTGGGATCACCCTTTTCACTAGTTGATAACATGATGTGCTCCATCGAGACAATGATATATATA
>APFE030308010.1:0-12573 GCA_000404065.3 Pinus taeda | reverse complement strand
TACTTGAAGAAATTGATATTACAGCCATATTCTATGTGGTTTTTTTTATCAGTGATCGTGTTGCATCTTAGTTTTAATTGATTTTGCGAACTAAGAGGAACAAAAAGAAAAATCTTATCATTTTTGCATATTTTGCATTACATTTATGGTTTTGGATGAAATTAGGAAATTTGAGCAGTTGCATTGATTTTATTATTATTAGGAAGTGTTGTTTGCTGCATTGTTGTTTGAATCTCTTCCTTCTCATAGTTAGTTTTTCATTGAAAAATAAAGATTTCATGTTATCATGTTAGATTGCATTGTAGGGAATTCGGGGAAACTCGTGGTGAGCCTTGAAACTGAAATATAATTCAAGATAAATTTAAAATTTACTGAATCAATCTTAAGGAGCATTTGGAACATTAACGCAAACATCTAGAGGTGTAGGCTAGAGACATGTTCCAACATCTTTAAATGTAGGAACTGTCGTTTTTTGTTAATGTTACATTCCAGGGGTGATATCCTATTCCACATATGTAAGTGTATCAAATCGTTCTCCATGTACCTTCGGGTATATAGAATGATGCTCCATGGATGAAAAGTATATGGGAACACTCTCATCAAATGTTATGCATTAGACAACACTACTACAGACCGTGCTTCCACCTACCTTTGGGTATATTTTGGAAGTCCCCACTAGGTTGTTATCTCACCTTAGGTAACCGAGTCGTCCACCTTGTACACTATGATACACTGAACACAACATTTGGGGAGATTGCCTTCCCGTACGTAAATGCTTGGATTTCCAAGGTGGCATATTGCAGTTCACAGTTGCTTGGTAAACCCTTTATGCCTGATTACCCCTTTTTGATTTATTTTTGTTGTTAATTTATAAAATTTACTAAACCATCATGGAAGAACATCCCCAATAACCCCATCATTGTTCGCATAGGATGCAGAGATTGCCTCCTTTACCTCTTGAGGAAACACCTGAATGTTGTCAAAAAAATAAAAAGATGCAAACTATTGAAGCTAGTGCTTTGAAAGCATCCCCTTTTGGTACTACATCTGAAGTGAATTAACCATAATATTATCTACCTATAAGAATTGAGCCTGAGATCACATATTTAATTGCTGGTGAGTTTGACGCAGTCGAAACCAAAACCCTTGAGACTTTACCACCTGAGGTTATTAAGCCTGAATTTTTGGATTAAAAAACATTACATCTGGAGGTTATACAACCTGAGGAGTCTTGGTCTACTCAACCTATTACTTCAAGGCCTTCTCTTTCTCTTCCTCTACCTTAGACCCAACCACAACAACATGTATATCTCAGTCTCGTTGGTGAAGAAATTCCACCTGGTCTTTTGATTATTGAGGAGATTCCCCGAGAAGAGTTTTGACCCTCCTCTCCTATCGATTTGAGAGGGACTCATCTGTATCAAGCCCATCCTTTTCCTCCTCTTCATACTCCCATAAAATATCCTTCACCGAGAACCCCTCGTTTCAGCACACCTTTGAGTTTCCCTCAACCTACTTCTTTGGGAAGTTTGACCATGAATGAGTCATCAACGATTTCTCAACCTGTATATGCTATAATGAGTGATTCGATCGAAGTTAATATTACGTCCATGTTTATGACTTCACCAAAAACACATTTATATGGTGGTCCATCTGTACCACCTAGTTATCAATCTTTGCCTGGAATCTTTTCTGGCACCACGACCAATCCATGGACTTCTACTTCTCCATCCTCATCTCGTATACAATATGGAACTTCTGTAATGAGTGCCTTCAAACCTGGTGCATCCATTGCACCCCAACCATTTAGGGAGCAACAATATGGTCCAAATGTTAGTGTAATGGGACATTTGCAACAACCTCCTCCACCTTATACCAGGTATCCTCCTCCCGGGGGAAGTTACCTCCATATACTCCATATTCCCCACCAGGGGGACAATATGTCGATGGAATGTACCCATTTCTAAATAAAATGCCACAAGTTAGTGTTCATACCTATTCGAGTCAACATCCAATTGGTCCTCCCTTTCCAGGGATGGCTATCGATTCTTGGCACCTTATGTTTCCTGTACAACCTGGTTTGACCCTAACTCAGTTATTGACATCTCAACCTATTCTAGCTACATCTAAGGCTCATACTTGCCAACCTATACCTAAATCTTCCCAAGTTGTATCTCAAGTAATTTAACCTCTCCAGGATGCATCTCAAATGCAACATGTTCCACTTATATCTGAGATGTAGCATATCTTGATTACCCAACATCTTTAGGTTTCCTTACAAAATCCATCGCTTGGTCAAACAACACATCAAATGAAAGTACACCAACCTGTATATGGCATGGCACATGCACAAACCAGTCAAACTAATGGATGAGCATTACAAAATCTTTATGGGAAACAATACCAAGGTATCCCGCAAGTACCTGTTGGTCAAAATCCTATGCAAAAGATGCCTTATCAAGGTCAACAAATTCAAACACAACCATTCCCACCTTATCAAGGTTATCCTTATCCTAGACAACCTATTATACATATCCTTGTTATTAGAATCCTCCTTACCTAGAAATGCAAATTTTCGTGGCCCAGCCTATTCTGTCATACCTAGGGTATCATCCACCATAGGTTAACCTTCCTCCTCAAGGTAAACCTTCGTGGGCAAATTTTAATAGGAAATTACCATTTGTAGCAATTCTTGAGGTTCTAGATTTAACCCATCTTACAAATGACCCCATTTGTCACTTTCCTTGGTGTCCGTTATTCCTACGAATTTACCGAGTGACATTTCCAAATTCAATGGCAATCCTGGAGAATACCCGTCTACCCATGTTATGACATATAATTTATTGTGTTCTTCGAACTCATTAAATGATGATTCTATACATTTACGACTTTTCCAACAAATTTTCACTGGTATGAAAACAAAGTGGTATATCGAATTGACATGAGCTTATTTCAACAACTTCAGTGCCTTAGTAAATACATTTCTAACTCACTTTTAGTTGCCTATTCATTACGAAACCGAAACCAAAATTTTGACCTCTTTCAAACAATTTTATTCCACCATATATCATATCATATTCATGAGTGGAGATGATGATGTTGTTTGGTTAAAACTTACGTTCCTGATCAGTTATTGGCTGAATGGTTCACTAAATTGTTGTTAGCACCAGCAACTGAAGATGTTGCTAAAGGCATAGTCATGATAGAAGAGAAATTAATTGCTCATGCCCAATATCTTGATCTTGTTTATACGTATTCTGACACACTCTATGATAAAATACCTAATGCTCTGAGACCTCAACACACTTTTCCACCACCTCCTACTAAAGAATCACATGCTGCTGATGGCATGATTGGTTCTGCTAGCTAGTAGATAATGAGTAAATTATCTAGTTCATCTCCTAATGTGGTTACTCAAAACTCCTCTCCTGCGACTCATGTGACTACTTCCAAGATTAATGTCGTCCAATCTACGAAAGGTGAATCACAACAACCCAAAAGTAAGAGGAAAGGAAAGGGAAAGAAGAAGAAAGGTAATTCTTCATAGGATAAATGAAATACCCAATCTCCTGAAGACAAATGAAAACCTCGTTATCCTTTCTTAATCTATAATGAGGAACATTTTACCCTGGACTATCCACATCGAGTGGAATTTAATCAGTTCCTCAAGTCGTCATCTGCCATGCCTGCTGTGTTAATAGATCCCTTCCCTAATTAGGAGACAAACATGGTTGTGCGGAATTCAACTTCCTCCTCCTCAGTTATGATGTTATTTTCCACCAAATCAAAAAACGAAATCATGGTGGCTACGCGAAATAAATACTGCGATAATATGAATCTGTTGGCTGGTAAGGATACTGATCAATGCACCAGTTCTACCTCATCTAATTCAGATCCTTCTCCAAATGTGGTTCCCACTGAGTTAAATATTAAACCTCTCAAGGGTGTTATTCACAAGTCTTCATTAAATCCACATGCGATAGCTGCGTAGAATTATAATATAGTAGAAGACCTAGCTCAAGCCCCTTTTGCTATGTCAACTCTCGAGGTTTTGCAGAATTGTCCCATCTAGAAGAGATATTTACTTACCGCAATTGGGGAAATTGATTCGTTAGATTCAAATATTGTGGTCTTTAATCATGAGAATAATACACCCAAATTTCCACCACAACTGGTGTCTATGATCCATGTTGTTGTTCGAAGTAAGACTATCCATCAAACAATTGTAGACGAAGGTGCTTCAACCTACATCATGTAACTTCCTTGTTGGAAGGATATTGGTTCTCCTTCGCTTAATCAGTCACCGACTACTCTCAAAGCCTTTGATTGAAGAGGATTCAAGCCTTACAAAATTTTAAATATGTTACAAGTAGAATTATTTGGAAAAATGGTGTCAGTAGAAGTCGAAGTTATAGACAGACCTTTAAACTATAACCTTTTACTGGGCCGCACATGGATTTATGCTATGATTGTTGTCATTTCAACCTACTTTAGAATGATTACTCTCCTTCACCAAGGGGGGCATCGTGGCTATCGACCAACTCACCTTTTTTTCCAATAATTCTCAGACTACTAGAAGCATCCCTCTTGTGGGAAAATCCCACCACCTTACCAACATGTCGGAGTAGGATTGCTTAAAGATTTTTCTTTGATGAGAACTTTTGCCTTCCTCCTCCTAAAATTCCTTCTAATTTGGTTGCCTTCATCAATGTGATTTCTAGTACTATTACAAGCAATCCTTGGATAGTTCCAGATCCCTCTAATGTCGATACATTTGGTGACCACATGCCGCTCAACCCTGTTGAGCTTGAATATGAAGCTATCTATTCATCTTGTTCGACACATTCTACTTCTTCCTCCTCGATAGATTGGGTTGATAATTCCCGATATTATGGTTCATCTTCTGATTCTTTCCTCGATACATTCTCTATTGATGAAAGCATCATGGAAATCACGATGTCAGATGATGCGTCGTGGGATGATAATTATCATTGTTCCTCCTTACCTGAGACCTTTGAGGATAATCTTGGAGATATTTATTCACCCAATATCATTGAGATACCTACAAATTCCATATCTATCCACGAATTCATTTCAGAGAAGAACTTATCGAATATTGAAGAGACTATTCCTCTTGATATTTTGATTAAACCCTTAATTGTCGAGAATGTAATTATTGGTGCATCTTGCTCTCCCGATGAGGTCAATCTCTATAAATCCCTTTTCTACGAATTCCACGTTATTTTTGCCTTTTCTTATGAAGAGATGCTAGGTATTGATCCAAATATCGTTGTACATGAAATAAAAACGTATCTGGATGCAAAGCCTATCCGACAATGCTTGTGTTTGGTGCATCCTAAGAAAGTTTTTCCATTAAAGTGGAGGTTGAAAAACTTCTATAAGTTAGCTTCATTTAACCAGTTGCTCTTACTGATTGGGTCTTGAACATTGTTCCTGTCATGAAAAATCAAGGTACGATTCGTGTTTGTGTCGATTATAGAGATATCAAGTGTGGTTGTCCTAAGGACAATTACCTGACTCCATTTATCAACCAAATTGTTGACGATTGTGTAGAAGGTGAAGTCTTTTCGTTTATGGATGGTTTTTCTAGCTACAACCAAATCAACATCCTCCCATCGGACCAACATAAAACTACATTTATTTGTCCATGGGGCACGTTCACTTACTGTAAACTCCCTTTCGGTTTAAAAAATGTTGGAGAAAATTTCCAGAGGGCTATGAATTACACCTTCCATGATATTAAGCACATTGTAAAACCCTATTTGGATGACTCACCTACCCATTCAAAACATCGTGAGGATCACTCGATGCATCTTAGGGCCATTTTCATACGTTTTCAACACTATAATATCAGGTTAAATCCACACAAATGTGTTTTTTGTGTTCAATCTGGTAAACTTCTCGACTTCATTGTGTCAAAGCAAGGAATTCGTATTGATCCTCTTAAAGTACATGTGATCCTCGATCTACTTGCTCCTTCCTCGCTAGTTCAGTTCCAACGCTTCCAAGGGAAGACTAAATTTCTGCGAAGATTTAGTCCAAACTATGTTGAATTGACCAAAAGATTTAATCGATTGTTGAAGAAAGGGATTCCCTTCCATTGAGATGATATTGCCCAAAAAGTGTTTGATACTCTGAAATATGTTTTGGTTTGAGCATCATTGTTGTATCCCCCCAATTATCAATGTGATTATTTACTGTATCTCGCTGCTACCATTACTACCATTGCTATGGTATTAGTCCAGGAATATGATGTCAGGAATGAACATCCCATTTATTATTTCAGTCAGAATTTGAATGATACTGAAATTAAATATTCTCATGTTGAAAAGTTAGCTTTGGCAGTTGTTTAGGTTGTTCAAAGGTTTCACCACTATATTTTGCTTCTGAAGACTATGGTAGTTTCTGATTGCAACCCCATGACATATATCTCGTCACGACAATTGTTGGGGGGTAAGTACTCTAAATGGATTGTTATTCTCCATGAGTTCGATTTGGAATTCGTCAAATCCAAATCTAAGAAGTCCTTAGTCTTTTTTGAACTGATCTGCGACATTCCCTCACCCGACAATAGGTCTACATCTGACGATTCTACTAAAGATAATTTGTTGTTTCTGATAGATTAATCTAATCCTTGGTATGGGGATATTATCATTTATCTCCAGACCCAGACTTTTCAACCTGATACCTCTCACTCTAATAAGTGACATATCTAATACCAGGCTAAAAAATACATTATAATTGGATAAAACCTTTATCGTCATGGTATCGATACCATATTTCGAAGTTTCCTCACTCATGAGGAGGTCGAGAAATATCTAAATGAATTCTATGTTGGGGCATGTGGTGGACATATGTCTGGTTATTCCACCACTCAAAATCTTTTGTGTGCTGATTACTTTGACCTACTATGTTTCGATATTGCATCCTTGTGGTCTAAAAGTGTCATGTTTTCCAGATATAGGATCGTAAAACTCGTGCTCCACCCACTCCTCTACATCCTGTTATTTCTGTTGGAACTTTTGTGAAATGGTGCATTGAATTTATGGCATGTAACCTAAATGGGCCAAATCGATGCCTACATATAATAACAATGGTGAAACAACTGCCCTTTTTCTTTTTAATAATGTTATTGCCAGGCTTGGTGTACCGCAAGCCATTGTTACAGACCACGGGAAACATTTTCGAAACCACATGATGTCTAAGCTTACTGCCAAGATGGGCCTTCAACATGACAAATCAAATTGCTATTACCCACAGGAAAATGGGAAAGTAGACTCTATTAACAAAGTTGTGAAAAACAAAGCTACAACGCAAGATAGGGATCCACAAATCGGATTGGCACCTCATCCTTTATGCAACTTTGTGGGCATATTAAACCTTTGTCCAGACTACCACTAGATTCACACCTTTTCGATTGGTATATGGTTTGGAGACAATCCTTCCCATCGAATTTCAGATTCCATCCATGAAGCTTGTTGTTGAACTCCTCCCTGCAACTTCCATAGTAGAAGAATGTCTCTTGCATCTAGCACGTTTAGATGAAAGTTGATGTGATGTAGCAATGGCCAATGAGGCCCACAAGAGACGTATCAGAGCACAATATGAAAAGAGTGTTAAACCTCGTGCCTTCTCAGAAGGTGATCTAGTCCTTCTGTACGATCAAGAAGCCGATAAGCTAGGGGCTGGGAAGTTTGAACCAATGTGGTTAGGCCTGTACATAGTTAAACGTGTTCTTGTGAAAGGGGATTACAAGCTCATAGATTTTGATGGAATCCCCTTGGCGCAACCCAAAAATGGCTTGTAACCCAAAAAATACTATGCTAAGATCATCTTTGCATATTCACTATGTACATACTGTATAGGTGTGTGAGTGTGTTTGTAGTGTGTTTTTCTTCATAGTTTCATATTGTCTCTATTAATCTTGGATTACATTCGATTTGTAGATGTTGATGTCCCTTTAGCCATATGTTGGCTATGATGATGGAACTAGCCATAATACTCATAATATTTCCTCTGCAGTGATCCGTAGTTTATCGTGGATATTCCATTGGACTGTTCATCACAACAAATCTAATAATATTATATTAAAACTCTAAAAATTATACACTATTACAATTTATTAAACTTTAAGATATGTGGATTTAACTATAATTAGTTGATGCATGCGAATGGAATTATGCAGAAAAGTAGAGAATGAAAAACTAAGCACACACACACACACACACTCAAGACATAAGATATGCTCTCTGGGAAACCCTTTTCAAGAGAAAACCCAACTAGAAGGTGAGGTCGCTTTGCTCTCTTTCTTTGTTTAGAAATATGGTTGCAGGTATAAAGAAGTAATGTCTATGGCTCGCGGGATGCTACAATGCACAGATCCTCTCTGTGTGCTCTACCACCTATCTCTCCAGGCTATTGTTGCTCAGCTATGGAACAAAATGCTCTTGAAAGAATGGAATGCCTCTTCCTCCTAGTGGCTCGGTTATAAAACAACCTGATAGCCTACTAGTGGTTAAGTCTGACTACATCAACTCTTAACTAGAGTTATAAAATAGAATCTTCTAGAGTCATTTACATCACAAACACGTGGCTAGCCCCTTTTCCATGAATAATGGGGGCTGAGGCGACATCCTCCCGAACTATAAGTGTGAAAACAAGAAGGTCAAATTCTGAGTGGCATAACTTTTGTATATGGACTTCGATTGACGCGCTTCTTGCACTGTTGGAAATGTCTCTATGTGAAAAATAACATGAAAAGGTTTTTATTCAAGCAGAAAAGTGCTCCCCCCAAAAAAAGTGTTGTTTGATGCCTTAAAACGATCCGAAAAGGTTTCAGACCTCGTTTCGTGAAACTAGTTCCTGTTGGTAAAAACTGTCCCGTGAGTTGATTCCTCCATTTTTCCACTCCAAATGCATCTATATGGATGAAAAAAAATATAATGATACAATTTTGATGATGCAACATGGGTTATTTATGATTCGAATGACAAATTAGTGAGCCTACAAGGGATTTGTATCGATCACTCTACCAATAAAATCGTTGAATATAGCGAAGTGATCGAACTTTTGTCTGACACTATTTCACGTGGCATTAACCATTTGATCGTTAGAGTTGATTCACAACTTGTATTACTACGTCTGAATAACACCTACTTAGTACGAAGTCCAACTATGCTTTGCATGTTTCTAAGGGTTCACCTTCTAGAAAGACATTTTGATTACATTCAATATCAACACATTCCAAGAAGTCTAAATACATCAACTAATGCATTGGCGAATTATGTTTTAGACAAACATTTGCAGGATATGTAAACATTTCAAACCACATCACATATTGACCAAGAATAGAATAATAGGAAACATCAACATATATATATATATATATATAATATAATATATATATATTATATATATATATATATTATATATTATATATATATTATATATATATATAATATATATACGAGTTTGGTTTTACAAAAATTGTGTTTGAGACATATATGGCCACACAACCTATACTATGAAAAATACATGTAGTCAAAATATGACTATATGGCCTCCTAGTCGACTAGTCCCGGTGGTGATCACAGTAACAAACAACCACCTAGGTAATCTTGCACAACAACTGACTAATACAATCTAGCACACCTATGGTGTAACATTGTATTCTCATAGGGATCTGATTGAACTTGGTCTCTAGAATTCTATGGGTCAACCCCTCAATGTGACACTCGAACTCTGCAAGAGTCTCAACTACATTGAGATATTTCATCTCCTCCTCTGCCCCTACAGGTACCTATGCTCCAACTTTTGCAAGTAGCGGTTGTCCATGTCTTCGAAGATATGACAAACCCATAGGTTGAACAAGTACAACATCTGCATGTGAAATCAATAGTTAGACTTGGATACATGAAAAATAACAAAAAAAGTTGTAAAACCCAAAAAAAACATTCAAAATGATTTTGTTTTACTTATGTCACCCCATTGCCCACCTTCAGGAATCATGAGCTTTGGGTCTCCTCGAAAGTCCACCCCGAAATATGAGTAATCATCGATCATGATGAACTGCATCCACAACCATCAACATAAAACATGATCAAAACTCATGGAAGATGGATCCAAATGTTGAGACATGAGATCTATCTATCGCCTCATTCGTGGAGCCCTGGGATCTAGAAGCTCAAGTGCAATATGATAAGGAGGAAGCAATGGAATCCTCTCTAAGGAAAATGATATCAAGATGGAATCATATCCAAAATGATTCAACCATCCATTCTTTTATTTATTAAGATGCTCCTTCAAGTTTGCTAATACCCCTTCACTCAAATTGAACACAGTTGGTTCTATGAATTCTAATGCATATTGCATTTGGGTCCTGTTAGTCAAGTGTAGAGTAGCACTGTCATCCAATATAGCTATGATAAAAAGGATTTTCCTAAGCAGCATTAAAAACACATCCTTAATCTTGATTTTCCCATCTTTTGTTGGCTGGGAACGATGCCTATAGTGTGTAGCAACATAATCTTTGGTGATATCACTGCCTCTTCTCAAGACAGATAACAAGATAGGAGCTCCCCTCCTCAAAAAACCTATCAAAAAGTAAATATCCTCCACCTCTATGCTAGGGGTATGTGCACCAAGTCTGAAACATTGCACCTGAATGTCCCATGCCTTGACTAGATATTCCAATTATTCCAGTTGAGCTCTTATGCCAGGAAGCTAAAATAACTTTAGAAGTCCACAATTTCTCAAAGCTTGCATTGTTGCTGGATCATTGGCACCATCCATGTGTTTCTGGGAAAACTAGTGTCTTTTCGATCGACTAGCCCTCTAGGTTTTGTAGCTATCCTAGAAACAAACAGTTTAAAGCAATTCGTGATTTCTTCTATGTATGATAGATAAGAGAGAGGCAAAGGAATCAACCTAGATCTTCCGCTAGACTCCTTTCTTGATCTCTCTCCCCTTGATAGAGCTTGCAACTCCTCTCCCTACTTATCCCGCTTGAAGAGTACCTATAGAGACACAGTAACAAAGAACCATCAAAGCATCTTGATCTCTTATATCAAATGCATTACAAAATTATAAATACAATGAACATACAATAGCATTTACAAATAATAACATTCACAATTGCACAATTGTATGGAAGAAAACTCGAAGAACTTTATTAAATAAAAGGGAGAATTACAACCCAGCTGTCTGATCCAGCATCATCCTCCCAGCATCAAAGCCCTCTTCACCTCATGAAAAGTAAGATCACACCAACAATACAATGCTCCTTCTCAGATACAAACTATCAGCACTTCCTTACAAATTACAAAATTCCAGCCACTAGATCTCTCAGCTGAGGGATCCATTTATAGATGAGTGCAAGGGTGTGAGTCATCTTTGGTTTTTTGATTAGTGTCATTCCACTTGTTTCATTTGTTTCCACTTGGAGATTTCTTGGATCTCTTTCTCATCTCTGGGCGAATTTAGAGAGGCAAGTGTCATAGGAGAAGTTTCTAGAAGATTCCATGAGCATCCACTAAGCAAACTGTCTCGGACATTTGTCCATCCTCGCTCATCGCACCCTACATAAAGGCCTCATCAGCCATGCCAGGGGTGTTGCCATCAAGTACAACATCATAATCATATCAGAAACATAATGCCAACAATCTCCCCCTTTGGACTTGATGGCAACCTCAAAATCTCTTCAGCTTCATTCTCCCCCTTTGACATCAAGGGAAAAGGGTGATGCTCCCCCTAAGAACATGAACCAGATCTCCATAATCCACCATAAATGACCATGAAAGAGATATAGACATATTGCAGCAACATTCAGACCAGCATCCATGATCTCCTCCATAATGCCAACAATGCATTATGTGCTCCCCCTGAACCTGTGCGGACAAACATCAAAAGAGATTCAACAAGATGATGCATCAACAACCCCCAGCTTTTGCCGGAGGTATTCAAAAGTCTCCCTGGGCAATGGTTTGGTAAGAATATTAGCAACTTGTTCCTTAGAAGGAACATACTCCAACTTGACCTTTTGTTGAAGAACTTGTTCCCGAAGAAAATGATATTTGATCGGTATATGCTTTGTCTTTGAATGCATGACTGGATTCTTTGAAATGCTGATTGCACTTGTGTTGTCACATAAGATGGAGACAGGCGGAGTACAATTGATTTGAAAATCCTGCAAAGCCTGCATCATCCAAAGGAGTTGGGTGCAACAAGATGCAGCAACAACATATTCTGCTTCAGCTGTAGACAAGGCAACCGAACTCTGTTTCTTGCTGAACCAAGATACCAGTCTGGAACCCATAAAGAACACACCACCACTTATTCTTTTCCTGTCATCCACGCTTCCGGCCCAATCTGCATCTGTATAAGCATGAAGTGTAAGATCTGTATCTCTAGGATACCATAAGCCATAATTTTGAGTCCCTTGAAGATATTTGAAATTTCTCTTCACTGCCTGAAGATGAGTCTCCTTTGGATTTGCCTGAAATCTTCCAACTATTCCAACTGCATGCATGATGTCTGGTCGGGTACCTGTCAAAT
>APFE030308003.1:95484-129061 GCA_000404065.3 Pinus taeda | reverse complement strand
GTAGCATCTGTGATAGCCTCTGGAGAAAATACAAAATTCACCCCTGCAAGGGTGACCTGCCTGTCATGGAGATGTAGGACAAACAACCGGGCCAACTCCCTGTGATGCTGAATGTGTGACAGCCTCTCACAAAACTAATAACAAGCCATGTGCTGAAAACAAGATACTGCAAATGGGCAAGCTTGCAACTTCGTCAATGATGTGGGCTCTTCCCTCTCGTGGTGACCACCCTTGCCTCCCCTACGAGGCCTCTGCAGCGTCTCAATCTCAGTAGATGATGATCGGTCATCACCTTGCTCATTAGTCTCAATAGTTGACATGGTGTTATTGAGCAAGGTGGAATAAACAAGTCAAAATGACCGCTGCCCTACCTACAAAATGCTGTGAAGTATGTTGTTTTCAAGGGGAAACATCATGAGGGATATGTTAGGGGAGGGAGTTTATATAAGGAAAGGGAAAATATATACAAAAAACAGGGAACTTTGAGGGAAATAATCACACAATGTCAAACATGCCATCTCATCTCTCATCATTTGCAAATCAATGCTTTATTAGGAAAATGTGTGTTTTGATCACCAAAGGAAAGGAAAATAAAAATTTACATGATGGAGGGAATGAGGGCATCAGTATCAGGGTATGGGGTAGCATCAACCACAATCAATTTTACAGGCTGCTCCTTTTATTTTGCTTTTAATGTCATTCATGAGCATACTCTATTTTTTCAACCTTTAAAGTGGCTTTTGGATGCTAATGGGAAACAATGATTTAGTTTATTTGATCACAAGGGGAGGGGAAGGGTTCTTGTGACAATTTTGCAATGGAAGGGAGAGGGACTGTATCAAGGGAATTAGGGAAATGATGGGATAAATGAATTAGGGTTTGGGACTAGGAAAACTACTAACAATGCGGCCAACCATATTTCATAACAGCAGTTCCTTTACAATGCTAGTAGCTTTCATATTTGCTTTTGTCATGGGTGAATTAGGGTTTCAATTACATGCTTTAACAAAAGGGAAGGGATATCAATTGCATAGGGATTTTTAGAGGATTAATGAGCAATTGAATTAGGGTTTTCATGAGGGGAAAGGTAAGGGAAAACAGAGTTTAGGAATTAGGGAGGAATACCATGTCATTGTGCAAACCCTAGCCACAGCAAACTGCTCCTTTTAGAAAACATTGCAGCTGTACATTTGATAATCTTTGCATGAACACCATATAGCTACTAACCTCTGATTTTGTGCAGCAAGATGTTCTTTCTTTTGTTTTTGTACTAGGCTATGCAAGTTACATTTTTGCTCTGTTTTTTGATAATTTTTATGTGCATGGCTCTGTCATCAATTTCTTTTTCTTTTCACTATGTTTGTTTTCATTCATTGCTGTGCCTTTTACATATGTTTGCTGTGTGCAATAGTGTTTAGGGTTTGAGCATGATATATGATGGAAACTAGGGTTTGAATAGGGTTTAAAAGGGATTTGGGTTTCATGGAATTGGGCTGGGGTTTTAGCATTTCTTTGCAAATGAGTTGATAACAACAACACTTTAACATTTGTGATTTTATAATGGGAAAACAAATGGAGGGAACAAAGGAATAAAGAACCTTGAAAAACAAACAAACTGTCATAACATATGCTTGCAAAACAACCATCATTCAACCTATCTTCTATTGATTTTTTGCACGAAATTATGACCATAATCCTCCTTTTGAATCATAACACCATCACAAACCACGTGGAGGAGACATACCTTGACAAATTTGAGAGGATTTGGAGAAGTTTAACTGTTTGGGTGAGTTTTTGTGTAGGCAGCCAGAATGGTCGCGCACCACCCAGGAATGTTCGCGCACACTGTAATAGTCACGCCCATGTAATTTTAAACAGCGAAGAACTCACCAAAAAGTCGCGCACCACCCAGGTGGTCGCGCATACCTGAGGAATGGTCGCGCACCTTCCCAAGCTCGGAATTTGCTTCAAATTGCCCAAATCGCTCTCTTGCCTCTCTCCTTGTAATTTCTTGCTCCCAAATGAACAATGAGGGTTTTCGAAGAGGGAATTTACCTTTATATGCTTTCATTTGAAAAAATTTAACTCAAAAACCGACTTTATAATGTTTATACTTGCTTTTCTTTTTAACACTGTTTAGAGTCTTTTTGTCCTGAAATGATCTCTTTTGATGCGTTTGACTCTGTTCCTTTTGCAGGTTGACCATCTGATGGACTGTGGCGATGGAACCAGGGTTGTTGCCGGCACTTTTGCAAACCTCTGAAAATTTCTTTATTTTTACAAATTTGACATGACCTTGGACTTACAAACAGGGTTTTTAAGTCCAAGGTATAAAATGATCTGTAGCTGATGAAAATAACAATGAAACATATCTACATACCTCCTTCTGGCTTGCTGGACACTCACTGACCTTGACTCATGACCTTGAAGTGATTTTGACTCAAAACCCTAGACCTAAGACCTGGGACCTCAAGACAAAAATAAAAACAAGTATGACTCAATTACATTGTAGTATGACCTGATCCAGCAAAGCCAAGAAGGGAACAAAGACCAGCTCCTCCATTCAGTGTTATGGCATGCCTAGTGGGATGGAAAATTGACACTGATGAGACACCTAACTATGCATATGCAAAGAGCTATTGATCTCTGATGGAGGGCTCAAGACCGACACTAACACATTCCCTAAACAAATTCAGACATTATATCATAGGCTATCAAACCTTTGTGCACATTGATCATGCTACAATTATATATTTAATGAACAAACTAGATGTAAATTCTCACATTATTAGATGGTTTCTTTTACTGCAACAATTTGATTTGACCCTTATTGATAAGCCTGGTAAAGAAAATGTTGTTGCTGACTTTTTGTCTAAAGTAAATTTGCCTGCAATTGAAGAAGGAATGGTAGATGACTAAATGCCAGATGAACACTTGTTTTCTATCTCAATAGTATCCCCATGGTTTGTTGATATAACAAACTACTTGGTTTCGACACAGTTCCCACAACACCTGTCCTCAAAAGAGAAGAGCAAGATAGTAAGGAAAAGCACCCCTTTCACCTGGATTGGGGGCAATCTCTTCAAACTTAGCCCAGATCAGATCTTGAGAAGATGTGTCAGGGAAGAGGAAGTCTTCGACATCCTCCTGACCTGTCATGACGGGCCTTGTGAAGGTCATTTTGCAGCAAAAAGAACTTCCTTCAAGATACTGCAAGCAGGCTACTATTGGCCCACTCTTCATCAAGATGTGAGGAGATATACCAGCTAGTGTGATTGGTGTCAGAGGATGGGGAAACGTACTCCAAAGGATGAGATGCCCATGCAACCTCAAGTGACCTTTGAGCCATTTGAGAAGTGGGGTATGGACTTTGTGGGTCCTATCATCCCTCCTTCGAAACAGAAACAATACATCATTGTGTGCACTGACTACCTAACAAAGTGGGTAGAAACAAAAGCAATCAAAGTAGCGATAGAGGAGAAGGTAGCTGTGTTTTTGAGGGAAAACATATTCTACAAGTTTGGGTATCCAAGAGAGTTGGTCACAGATCAAGGCAGTCAATTTACTTCCAATTTGATTTAGGGCTTGCTCACACATCATAGAATCAAGCATAGGACTTCCACCCCTTACCATCCACAAGCCAATGGGTAGGTGGAGGTCACTAACAGAGCATTGGAAGGGATCTTGATAAAGGTAGTGAGCAGTAACAAAAAATATTGGGTGAACAGATTAGTTGAGGCCACTTGGGCCTACAACACAAAATGGAAGACCACTACAGGGTTCACACCCTATGAGCTGGTCTATGTGAAGAAGGCTTTGTTGTCAATAGAATTTGAATTCAATTCCCTGAGGATGGCAGCTTAGCTAGACCTAGACCTCAGCCATGCACAGAAAGAAAGATTACTTCAGCTCAATGGATTGGATGAACACAGAATGTAGGCCCTTCTCCATACAGAGGTAGTTCAACTTTAGAGAAAGATATGGCATGACAAAAATATCAAGGAAAAGAAATTCCAAGAGGGAGATTGGGCACTACTCTATTATTCAAGATACAAAGATTTCAAAGGCAAGCTAAGGACAAGATGGTTGGGACCTTACACTATGGAGAAATGCA
This sequence comes from Pinus taeda, assembly GCA_000404065.3. Classification (NCBI taxonomy): domain Eukaryota; kingdom Viridiplantae; phylum Streptophyta; class Pinopsida; order Pinales; family Pinaceae; genus Pinus; species Pinus taeda. The sequence goes on along the minus strand of APFE030308003.1, from coordinate 124,947 downwards.
ATGACAATGGTTCAGTTCTGATCAGAACCATTGATGATGAATCCATCCCCATGCTTGTCAATGGACACCGGTTGAGAGTCTACAAGAAACCCCTCTCCAAGCAAGATTTCATTAAATATTTGAATAAGATAGTGATGGTAGTGGAGCATGTCTTAGCCTCCACTTCACTCACTCACTGAAGAAAAAATAAAAAATAAGGACTCGATTGGAAACCTCCATGAGGTGCTTGAGTCCCATCATTGGGTTGAAAACCTCTTCTGAGGCGACCCAGTGGTGTCAAAAAAAAAAAAGAGAGAGAAAAGAATAAGATCCCTAGGTGAAAACCTCCCTTGGAGGCGCCTAGGGCAGGCAATTAGGGTGAAAACCTCCCTGAGGTGCCCTAATTGTTTTTCAAAAAAAAAAAATGAGAAAAAGAAAAATGAAATTTCATTTGCATTGCAGGTTTGCAAGAGGACTACTGGAAGTAGAAGAAGGTGCCAAGGGAGCCCTAACCTCCATACCAACACCTTTCCTAACTTCCCACACCTTTCTCCATCATTCTTGGCATTTCTTTCACCTCACTGTGCTTCTTTTTCAAAAACTGTGTTTTCTACAGGAGGCTCCTATAGGAATTATAGAGAGCCATATATGGATATAAAAGGTAGTTCGAGGGACAGGGAAGCTTCATGAAGAACCTATCAACCCTCCTACAGTCTTCAAACCTCCTTGCCATTATTTCCAAGCCTGCATCACACCCCAAGCATCATTCTTCTCCCTGTCCAAGAAAAACACAGAAAAAACAGTTTTTCAGGAAAAGAAAAAAACAAAAAATAAGAGAGGAAGCAGCACCATCCACCTCACCTAAAGCCTACCTATTACCTCTCCATCTCCATCTACATCCCTGGCATCATCCTCACAACTCCAAACATAGAAAGAAGCTAAAGTTTCAAGGGGAGAAGTAGCTACAGGAGCTCCTGTAGGAATTCCTGTAGCAGTTAATCCCATTAAAATCCAACATAAGCTCAGATCTAGCCAGAGAAGAACCTGCACAAGACACAGCCACACATCAGCAAGCAGACAACATGCATCAAAAGAAACAAAGGCATGCAGCAGATAGAGAGAGCCACAACACCTCACGGTAAATACATTTGGATCTCAAGTAAGTAACTAACCCTGTCTTCTGTTTGCATTTGTGTAATTAGAAGGCATGCAAAAGCAACAAGATGGTTGAGGTTGAACGAGGGAACGGTGGCCAGTTAACTTGGCCACTTTCATCTAGTTGACTCCACTCATCCAAAGATGTCACCCACACGTGTGCATAGTCAACTCAAGAAAAATGTCAAGGACAGGTAGTGGAGGAAGTGTGAACTTCGATGCAATCATGAGGGATGATTACGAGGAGGGGCCATGATGACAAGGAAGGTGGGGACCAATAGTTTGAATATGGCCAACGTATACTTTGCCAGCTCACCCTCCATCACCGGAAATATCCATAAAGGGCAATAAGTACTCCTCCCCTAGCACTCTCACCACCTTTTCCTTCATTCTCTCCTCGAAACTCAGCTACAACAGTCTCCTCGTGCCCCCCACAGCCTCGTAACCATTGTTCTCCATTGATCTCTACCATATTCCTGCTCTCGGTGTTTTCTACAGGAGCACTTACAGGTTCTACAGGAGCACCTACAGGAATTCTACAGGAGGGACAGCAGGCTTCTACAGGAGGGGCAGTGACTTGTTTTGAAAAGAGAAAACACGGGTTTTAGCACGATTTTCGGTCTGAGGAGGTAGGTTCCATGCATGCCCCCATTGAATATGAATATATGCAAGCAGTGGTTTAAATTTGATGAGGAAATAAAGCCTTTATGAGGAAATAATATATATCTATATATCTATATATATCTATATATATCTATATATATATATATAATATATATATTATATATATATATATATATATATATATATATATATATATATATTATATATATATTATATTATATATATATATATATATATATATATATATATATATATATATATTATATATATAAAGCCACAATGTCCTCTGTTTCTTTGTTTTTCTCAAAATTGTTGTCTCCATCTCCACATTTGGTTCCAAAAAAAGTATAAACAAAATGACAGGAGGATTTATGAGGAAGGAGCCCACAAACTCCTCCAGGCTCCATGCACATCCACAAGTAGTGGACATATTCACAAGAGCAAATTGGATGAACTTTTTTGAGAAATTCTGAGGGTTTGACGATGAAATTGCCCAAGAATTTGCCCACTCTTTGGTCCCTCACACCAGAACACATGCCACTGTCACCTTTAGAGGCATTTCCATGGAGATAACCCCCAAATTTATCAGTAGCGTCACTACCCTTCCCCTTGGGCTGCCTTGGAGTAAGGATGAGAAACCAATTGGCCAGGTTGCCAAGAAAAACTTCTTCCAAAATAATGAAACCCCTATAAACGATAAAAATGGCATTAGAAGGGCTAGCATACCATATCCTTGGGATGAGGTTAGCTACCAAATAATCAAGTATATTTCCTGTGAGGGGAGGTACAACATTGTCTATGGTTATCACTTTAGAATCCTTCATGAATTAAGGTATGGCATAGACACTCTAGCCCCTCAGAAGCTCAGCATACCCTACTTCCTTCTGCACTTCCTCATTGAATCCAACACTAAAGTAAAAGAAATGAATTTAGAATAGTTAGGTCACCATGGATTGATCAAAATCCTAGTGGAAGAAGCCCTCCGTACATTTACACTCCCTATAGCAAGGGAAGTCTTCTGAAACATGACAACTGAGGATGACACAAAAGCCATAACCTATGATATAAGTGCTACTGGCAGTGATGAGGAAGAGCATCAAGGGGGAGAAGGTGAAGCAATTGGTGACTTAGCAGAACAAAAAGGGAAGGAGGAAGAAATTAATATAGCTGAGGAGAAAGCTGAAGAAACAGAGCAGGAAGAAACAGAGAAAACAGAGACAGAAAAAGAGACAGAAAGAGGAGCAAAAGAGGCAAAAAAGACTGAACAAGGAGAAGTGCCCCCTGAGACTCTGGAAGAGAGGTAGTAGCTGCTCTCACTGCCCTTAGTAAGCTAATCAAGCCAAAACAAAAGAGGAAAAAGCAGGCCTTCATGTATTTCAGGGCTAGGAAGAGCACAAGAATCGAAACAGGGAAAACTCAGCCCTCTTCAAAACTTCCAATTACAATTGAAGATTCACCCTCTACCCAAGGAAAAGAATCCCCTTCCAAGGCACCTATCACATATGAAAGAGGGACTCCTAGATCTCCCACATCGAAAGAAAAGGTAGAACTACAGGACCCAAAAACAGTCCTACAGGAGGCTCAGACAGTCCTACAGGAGACACTGTCAAAACTACAAGAGACCCAAAAGCTTGAGAAGGAAATGGAAGGACAGCCACGGGTAAAGGAGGAAGAAACAGAGCTACAAGAACCTAATCCCCAGCCTAGCCTTGCCTCCTACTACAATCTACTTAAGGGAGGAATAATAATTCCACAAAAGTTTGGAATTCCACTATTCTTTGAATTAGAGAAAGAGAGAATAAGAACACATAGGTGAATGCAAATACCCAAATCCAAGGGAGTTGAGGATATTGGCCATATGGAGAACAAACTCAGAGAAATGGGCAGAGAGTTGAGTGCTATCAGACCCACGAAAGCAATTACAAGAAGCCACCTTGAAACTGAAAATGAATTGCTAAGGAGGAAGCTGCAAGAGAAAGAGACCCAGGTGGCATGCATGACTAGCTTATCCATAGAGGCATTGCAATGTAGAACACCAGCAAAATCCTATGGCCTATATCTCAAGAACCAATGGTTGCAATTTCAGATAAAGACCTTGGCACAAAGAGGCACAATGCCTTTCCAAGATTACAGGCAGTTTATGGACTTGTGTTACCAAAGCACATTAGAGGATAAGGCAAAGATGACAGAATTCTACCTACATAACATGGCCCTTACAGACATGAATGTGTGGGACCCCAATGCAGAGGCGGAAGGTCAACTAGATTGGCCTCAAATTGAGTCCCCCACTATTGTTAGGCATGCTGGAAGGTAGAAGAGAAGAAGAAGAGGAGGAGCAGCGGGAAGAGATCGAAAGGAAGGCAGGATTCCATGACAAGGAAGAGGAGACCACATCAGAGGCTTGGGATGCTAGGGAGGCCACCAGGGCCATAAAATATGAGGAGATGGACTAAGTTGCTCAAAGGATGAGCAACACTTTCAGTAGGGGGTGATTATGAGCCTCATAAATGGGTAATTATATGGGCTCATTTTACCTCCTAACCTAGTCAAATCAACCATTCTCATAGCTTATTGTATGATTTTCTAACTATATTTATGCTTATGGAGTGAGTTGAGTTAGTTATAATGCCATGTGGTCTAACATCTGTTTAATGCAGATTATTGATGAATTTTGAGGTCAAAGTCAAGGATCCAATGGACAAAGGAGAGGACTTATAGGAGGGAATCCCCCTCGTTTATTACTCCTCACTACGAATTCCCCTTCATTCAGCTTCGAGTACAAGCAGCCAAATCATGCACTAGAAGGTAGCCGAGCAAGTGGAGGATGACTGATGAATATCTCGAGTTTTGGAAGCCAAGCCTCCCTAATTTTAAGGAAGTTGTTGCTAGCTTCATTTTTATAAGTAGAGAGGCCTAGGGCCTCACTAGGGTTGGATTTTTGCTTATGTAAATTCTGCTCAACTTCGAGCTTATTATTTTGTGACAGTTTCATGTAATCTTGTTATTGTTTTGGAAATAAAGATGGAATCCTTTTTGAGCGAGCATTGAGTTACCTTATAGGGCTAAATATCTTGGGTTAGGGCCCAATCCAAGTAGCCAAGATCCTCTTTACTTGTATTTGTATGTCTTATTTCAGTTTGAATATCAGGTTGTTGTTAGATGTATCTCTTTTATGGTTAAGAATAGGTTGCTTTTGATGATTCAGTAGTTTTCTTCCATTTGTGCTTTCTATAGTAGGTTAAGCAGTGATAAAGAAAAGATTCAAAAGGCTATAAAAAGTGCCTTGGCCTCTCTTCCTCCGTTTGGGACCATGATTTGAAGCAAAGACCCTCTTGCTGCCCCAAAAACACAGATTTTCCTCATTCATAGGACTTCTAGTGTTTGCAGCTTTTTAGTAGGTTAATAGTCCAGCTTTGCTTTTCTTCAAGTCTTCTTCATCATGATCACTTATTTATTTTCAATAGTCTTCTTTCATGCTTTCCTTTCTTACATCACTTCTCAGCATTTACTTTCATAGATCATAGTTTAGACTAGTTTGCTGCAAAACTTTGTTTTTCTAGATGCACTCATTTCATTGCTTGTTTAATCTTATTGATTGACTGCCAGTTCCTTTGCAACATATCTCTTCTAGTAGTAGACCAGCCTATCATCCATCCCGTCCTCCATCTGATCCATGCCCTGCAGGTCACCCAAGTCTCCCCTCAATTCTGCCTTAGTTTCTTGCATTTTCCCTAGAATTTCTTCCTTTCTCCTTGAGAAAATCCAATCATCTTTCTCTCTTGATGATTCTTGGTAGACTCTAGGTACCCTAGCACCTCATTCCAACCTTCCAACCTTCATCCACCTTTTACACCCACGCTCACATCCTCAAAACAGTAAAAACTTATCTCGACCTCCTCCTGTAGGCCTCTTGTAGAACATTGTTTTTCCTCCTATAGATTTCCTGTGTCTTCCTGTAGATTTTCCTGTAGGCTTTCTTTCGAAGGCCAATTGTGGGAAAAGATTCCAGAAGGCCACCTAAGACCTCCTAGGACCTAACCACACCATCCTACATTTTCTCAAGTCCCAAAACCACCCTCCAACGCCACCTATTCGATGCCACATTCACAAACAATAAATTACACGCATGTCAAATTCACATAAAAACACATAAAAATCCAAAAAGATGTTTTTTACTCATTTACTTCCAGAAATATCTTAGTTAGACGTTGTTTACTTCCTTGAGTAGGTAATGTCATTATTTTCATGGTTTTCATAGTGCTTTCTGCAAAAGTAGGATTAGTTGGTTAATTAGGATTTACTTGGTTTGCTTTACATTTCAGTGTTTCTCCTTTCTGCAGTTAGAGTAGTATCTATAGAGTAGTCTTTCTCTCCTTTCATCACATATAGAGCTTCTTCTGGAATCCATAGAAGTTGGCTTGAGCTCCTAGTGATCTTGCGCCAACTGACCAAGTGACAACCTACAGTAAGAACTAGTACTTGTGCATACAACACCATCACTTCCAAGTTTGTTACGAACTACCAAGTTGATAAGAGTAAAGTAGGCATCCCAGGAGTTGCAGCATTATTGCTGCAATATTGGTGCTCACCAGCTTGCGACCTATTTAAGGGTTGCATCTTATCACCAAAACACTACCATATGATACCATCATAAAGAATAACAATAAGAAGATACCTCAACTCAAAAATTGGCCTTCTCAACTTGAACTCTTTAAGAGAATTTAGCCAGACCTCAGTCTCTTTAACAGAACTTGGGTCAAATAATTAAAACTCCTTAGCTAGGCTTTACTTTTCCTCATCTTGAATTGACAATATTTCCTTACCTTGGGCTTATCTCGATTGTGTGTTCTATATTAGACCTTATTCATCACACCATCAAGCTTTTCCTTACCTTCGATGAGCCACATGTGAAGTATTTATACCAAATGACTCGGAGGTCAAGGGGTAAGGATGTCTTATGTTCTAGTAGGGCCTACTTGATTCTAGTAGGGTATATATATTAATATATTCAAAAATTTATATCTCCTGAACTGTGATGAGTTAGAGGGCATGCCACTTACATTTGGAAAGGTCATGTTGAGGCTACATGATGATGTGGCTTTTCTTTTTGTTTGCCTTGACTTTCACCACTTATTTCTTAATTTTCTTGAAGGGCTTGTTCTCGCTGTCATATTGTCTTTAAGGGATTAAACCCTTTTGCAACACCTCTTGTTGGATTCTTAGGGATTCTACTAAAATATTATCACATGCTTTGACATCATTCCCAACTCTTTGCCATCATTTCTAGAGCTAGGGATTTATTCTTAGGGCTAGGGCTTTGACATCAATGACAACTTCACTCAAACACCTACATACCAAATTAACACCCACCAAATTCCAAATAGAGAAATGAATAATTCAACTCTCTATGGCCATATTTAATATAACATTAATCCTCGTCCTATTATATTTACTTTGGTCTTTAAATATTTCCATTTATTCTATCTTTCCAAAAACTTTATGTAAAATTAAGAAATATAGATAAACTTATATGACCTTATTGATCACTTTTCCATTGTCTTCACTTTAACATTTAAATAATTATGCTTGGGTAAATGATAATAATCTACTCAATATTTCCCCACACCCATACCCTCACCCCCATGAGGGTGGGTGTGGTGAGGAAAATATTGGGTAAATTATAATAGTTTATTCAATATTTCCCTTGGGCGTTACTCTCATAACATATTTGAATTAAAATAAATTAAGTTATATTAAAACAATAATTTATCCAATATTCCTTGGCACTCCATCTCCTTAAAGTGGCATGGGGGAAATATTTGGTGAATTATTATAATTTACCCATTAGCTACCCCTACCTTCGACTTTAAAAGAAATTAAAATAAACTAAGCTATATTAAAATAATAATTGTGCCTACAACTCAATATAGGGGGAGATGTGTAGGCATAAATGTTTGTAAAATTTAACATTTAACATACAAAAAAAAATAACGTCAACTCAATATATTTGTAATAATCAAAACAATGTGAACTCAATATATTTGTAATAACGAAATCAATGTAAAACAATAATCTCTCAATCACAATCTTTGACAATCTTTGCGACATTATATTCTACCTTAATATGGTCTGTGTGACAATATAATTTTCAATTCTATGCTCTTTCATAACCCTCTACTGCATTGAAAATCACCATCTAGGGTCATTTCGTACAAACCTAGCACCCAAGGACCAAGGATTGTGCTCTTAGAAACCAACATTTAAAGGCCAAAACTTGGTCTTTTCCTTAGACCGGTTGGTACATGCTTCATTACAAAGAATTTCACAATGGAAATCGAACAAGATGTATCTATTAATTGTTCTCAAGTCCATGAAACCATTTGTTGTTACTTATGTCTGTGGTGGCATATGTAGTGATTTTTCTATTAGAGTAAGAATGTATTCCAGAATCAATTTTCATTTATTGATATGGTACTTCCTACACGTCTAGCATACAGCTGATTAACATGTAGGAATTTGTCAATGGATCAGGACCCTATTGAAGCCCCGAAAATCGGGTCTACAACAAGGGGGATAACCACCCGGTTTGGACCTTGAAAGCAGCTCCTTTTCCATTTGGGATAGTGGCTCCGAATGGGGATAATGGGACCAGTTTCCCAATTTGTTTGTGATGATGCTAAGGGATGATGTTTTCCTTCCTAAAAGTTTCTAAAGAGAATGCTTTTAATCTAAATCTAATCTAACACATGCAATTTTATTCTAATAAACGGAAACATATAATTCTAAAAACTATCCTGGGATTAACTCTTCACTTATGCGATCTAAAATAGTTTCCAACAGCAATTGGTAATAAATATTATTGAATTGCTATAAGAAAAGAATCCATTAAAAGTAAATTGTTTCGTATAACAAATTAGCCGAAACAATTATGATAAGCATATCGCATAATAAGTTATTCATACACTCAGCATAAAAAGAATAGTTACCACCGTACAAAAGTGCAAAAATGATAATTGAACATTTAGGCCTTCATATATAAACAACTGAAAATAACATATCAGTTGACGCATAAGCAAAAACCATTAAGAGATAACAGTACCATTGATAATAAGTCCTACTCATGAGCTTCAACAGTATAGATTTATCTTCTCATAATTCAATATCTACTAAGAGTAAAAAAGTGTATTTAAGAAGCAGACATTAAACACAGAAATAAATAAATCTTGTTCCATTCATTTATCAAAACCTCCTCAGTGGGGCAAAAGTGCATGTTCTGAAGAACTGTTTTTGATAAATTTCTAGACCCCTCTCTGAATACATGAGAGGGGTTTAAATACTATGAACTAAAGACTAAAAATAGTTATTACAAAAATATAGGAGGAGATTTAAATGACCATCCTCATCTAAATCAAAAATAAATTGAAATTAAACTAAAATTGTATCTAAAGATCAACTATGCATTTGTTCTCTTAAGTCGCAAGTGTCTAGCATCAGCTTCAGGAGTGTTGGTTGGCCAACCTCCGATTTTAGTTGTCCTATGAAAATGGAATCAGCAAGTGTTGGCACTATCTTCTTGGCGGAATTTGTAAGGAACTTCAGAGTCATACACTAACTGTGTGGTTTTACCAAATATTTCCAGTAAGTGTGCCATTTTAACTTAGTTAACTTTTTCATTGACTCTGCCTTTTCTTCAGCTTTCTGTCTCCAACTCGTTTTTAGTTGCTGCGTTTTTGGGAGAAACCCTGGAGCAGTTTCCGATATTAGGTTGGTTTTGTGCAGATTTTCATTGACACAATCAATGCTATTGCTTGCTACTGTTGCAGCTTCTTCCGCTACCTATTCTTCTTTCTTGATTTGTGCATCCCATTTATTAAACAAAATTTCTTTGTGGGATTCATTGATCTTGGGCAACCCTGCTTTCTTTCCTTCCTCTGATTCCTACCAATTCAAATAGTCAAAAGCTTTCTTATAAATTAAATCATAATCAAGTCTCAAATATACGACTTGACTTGTGATATTGTCACTCATTTCGCAGTGAGAGTTCCATTGTGATATTCTTTCGAAAAGTGTTTCCTACTGTTGCAAGAGTTGATCATTCAAGGTAAGGGCTTCTGTGACAAATTCTGTGACTTTAGGATCATCTTTGTGCATTTCTAACATGGTCTGTAATTGTTGTTCTTTTTCAACCAGACTGCTTTGATAACCCAGTTGCATTTGCTGAAAGTCCTGTTGTAATTTTACCAATTTTTCTTTTGCTTCCCGGCTAACACTAGCCTGCTATAACCGTTGCTGCAAAAATAGGATTTTATCCTCTTTATCTTTAAGCAATAACTGAACTTCAGATGATTTTTCAATAGTAGCAGAAGCATAAGCTCCTACAATTTGGGATAATCTAGTCAGGTTCTCTGTCAGATCAATGGTAGGGTCTTGCCAAAGGACATCCAGTGACTTCGCTGTAGGGGAGAGCATGTTGTCTAGTTTTTGCTTTTTTCTTTGTCTCTTGACCACAGCTTTGTGTTGCGAACTGTAAAACACATCTAGAGGAGGGATTTACTCTACCTTTAGTATAAGTTCAGATGACGAAGCTATGGGAATGAGCTCAGTTTCTAGAGCATTGGCAACTGTTTCAATCACCATTTCTGTGGTTGTCTGTGCTGAATTCATTGGTGTCTCTACGTTCTGCTCCTTTGTGTTGATCAATTCATTAAAGTTTTCCCATTCTCTCTCCAGCTCTGTTCTTAATGGCTTTGTTGGCTGGATGAGGGGAGCGGGAATTTCCACCTGTTTTTGCGACAACACTTGCTGCTTAGGATTCGCCTTGGATTGGGCAGTATCCCTGACTGATCCTTCACTCTTATTTTGATCGCTCTCTGACCGTCTAGACCTTTCTGGTGATTCTCTTTCAGAATTAGATTTAGACTTGTCTTGCCCCGAGCTTCCACTCATGCTAATGCTGGGAGTGGGTTCCCTTATTGGTTCTATGCACAATTTTTCCAATGGGACATTTGCCAATCTTCATTCTCTGTAGAGTTTAAACTCTTGGAATTCTGCTGGGCCAAACTAGATTTGGGCCATGTGTAAGATGTCTCTGAGTGTGTTCTTTTGCTGGAAAACATCGTCGAAGAGATCATCTTCCTTGGTGAACACCTTTATTTTAACTGTCGTGGTAAAATTCTTTATCACATCAAAGGGATCAAACTGTCTCCCTGGGAACTTAGGCAATCGTAGACTCAACATGTTGTCTACTTCCCTAAAAGCGTGACCTAGATCAAACAATGCAAAAGCTCCACAGGACATAGGGAATTGCGGTTAGATCGCCTTTTTCTTGTCCTTAAGTTCTTTGCTCATTCCCCCAACCCCACAGGTTTGGTAGGCTATTTCTCGGGCCATCAATTTGTCAGGAACATACAAGGGAAGTATATGAGGAGAGGAAATGCTTCCGAATACTCTGATATAAGTGAAAAATTCTTCTCTGAACCATCTTCCAACAGGGAGAATATCAATTTTGACTTCAAGAGAAAATTTTGGGGCATCTGTATTATAAAACATATTGTGAATGGGTAGCATAACTCGATGGCAGCTTTTATAAAAATATGGGGTGAACTTAGAATCCCACAGTTCCTTATGGTAGACTTGAATGGGTAAGGGATTTTGTACCATCTATTTCCAACCCATGAAAGGAAATTTAGAAACAAAACAGATAGCATCCATGACATAGGGATCTAGAAAGAAGGGAGGATAAATCCTCTGAGAAAAATTCCTTTTAGTCCGATAATTCCAAATAACAGAGGCTAAGTTATCAGACAATATTTGGGCCCAATACATTATAGTGGCGTTGGTGGCTGCATCTAGTAGGGGTAGCCACTCGAATGAAAACTTATTGATATCAGGTTTTCCGAATAGCCTACATAATATTGTAGTAGCGAAACAAAACAAAGAAGAGAGGGAATCAGTGTTGTACATACCATTTTTGTCCTTATTTAACAGCTCTTCCTTCGTTGACCAGTTTTTAATGCATTCTGCCAAATCTTCGTTCTCCTTGGCGAATTTCTCCACGAATTGTTATAGCTAGCCTGCGGCTCTGGTAAATGATACATGCGTCTTAAATTCTGTGGGGTAAATTGTTGGAAATAATACTGAGAGGGGAGGGGGTGAATCAGTATTATCACATTAATAAAACTTTTTCATTTCCATAACCAGATTCATATATGCTGCTTCCACAACTTCTTATGATTAAGTTAATTGATCTTCAATGAGTGCATTAGAACATTATCAACCATATTATCAGTTAACAGATGCAATAACATAGAATAGATCATCACACATAAGGCACACACATGAACACCATGATATAAGGTGGAAACCCAATGCGGGAGAAAACCACCTGCTGCAAGTCATCTCAATCTTCTTCTTAATAAGAAAATCCTTTTACAATATTTTGTACTGGTGCAGCCTTATACCAGTACGGGAGCTACAACCCCCTTTTGCTCTTGTACTAGCCGATCCATTTACTAGTACGCAGGCTACTACCTGCTACAATGCTCCAAAGTTTTCCCTTTAGCTCTTGTACTAGCTTAGATACTAGTACGTAGGTGCTGACCTACAATCTTCTCCTCCAGGTACCACGTTTCATCAATTTTCATACTGGATACACTGAAGCACAACACTTAATCTGAAAGGGCCACATTTCATCCAATTTTCATACTGGACCCAATAACCACATTGAAGCTCATAATCAAACAACTTTCTGAATCACTCAATCACTAGATCAATACATATACAATGAGAGTCATCAATCAGATCTAGTTCATCAGATCACATAAAGATATACTCAATCACTTCTCATACGGCTGTCATAAGATCATAATACCAGAAACTAGACATCACTTCAACACCCAGAGCACAACAATGATAAACAAAGATTTTAAGACAAGTAAGCACCCTGCTCAACTGCTCGCCTGCTTACGTACTCACCCTGCTCAACTGCTTGCCTGCATACAGTACTCACCCTGCTCAACTGCTAGCCTGCATACAAGTACGCACCCTGCTCAACTGCTAGCCTGCTTACAAGTACGCACTCTGCTCAACTGCCAGCCTGCGTACCTCGCTCTGAGTCCATTGAACTGCCTGCGGTCATCCGCACCTGAAGCCCTTCTGTGCCTGCGTACCGGCGCACCTGAAACCCTTCTGTGCCTGCGTACCGGCACACCTGAAACCCTTCTATGCCTGCGTACCGGCGCACCTGAAACTCTTTTGTGCCTGCGTACCGGCGCACCTGAAACTCTTTGCTCCTGCGTATGTACGCACTTTTCGCTCATTGTACCTGCGTACCTTCGGGCATAGATGATTTCAAGACTTCAGAAAGAACCCAGACAGTCAGATCTATGGATCTGAACATGCGTCGAAGAGATCTTAGTCCATCAGTAGATTCGCCTTATTTAGATCTAGACTAGATCTTACCCTCATAAGATATTCAACCAAAACATACTTAAGCCAAATGATCTCCTTTGCTTTATATAGGCAAGCTCTTCCTCAAATCAAGGATCATGGGGCTCAATAATAATAATAAAATAAACAATACCACAGGCCAAAACCATGATAACACAATACCGTTGGCTAAATACCATGAGAAACCCCACGTGTGGGCGCTTAACTACCTTGAAGTGTGTGCACTGGGGGTACGCACCCAATGAATGGGTATCCTGCGGGTATGTACGCATTTTATATAAGACATGCCTGCGTGTACGCACCTTTTGTATGGTGCTCCTGCGTACTCCTTATTTTCTTCAATATTTGAGAACTGTTCATCAATTCTTGCTATTGACCTGTTGTACAGTGATCCATCACCTGTATGGGTTGCCATCAAGGACAACACTTTAGCCATAATGCCAATAGGCTAGACTATGCATTGTACAATTCTAGTTGCCAGTCAGCCTCATCATACCCCAGATTGTGCCTTGCATAATTTTGGCATTCAATGTTCCAACCTCCTGATGGAAATTGCACAACCTTCATGATCAGTCACACGAGTAGGTTGCAAGTCAGTTCTCAAGTTCGTTATGCTTTTTGACTCACAAATTTTTTGCCATGAGTGTTTCCGTGTCTCTAGGCATCGCATGTTTTCATCTACCTCTCAGCAACATAGGTATAATGGTTTCTAGGAGAGCAGAGTCAAAGACATTGTTCAGAGCACACTTGGGGATGTAGTCAATCAAGTGCCTATGAACTTGCCTACCTACGAAGACATCATGTTGTTCATAGGAAAGGACATCAAGATATGACAGCAGCAACATCACACCAAGCAGCACCATCAGCAGCAGCTGAAGGCAACATACTGGATTCAACTAACACACGAGGAAGGTTGTTAAAAAACACAAAGGCATAACAAAGTTGCAAGCTCGGGTAGATCCACTTGTGATGAAAGAAACCTTAGAGACTTAGGCTATGAGGTGATGATGTGACATGAAGATCACGCGAAGGCAGAGAACATAATAGAGAAGGAGTTGCATGTGTTGAAGCAGCAAATGAAGGAAGAATAGATGCTGCATTGATGAGAGAATGAGTTGTACCATGAATATACACAATAGGGGTCACAACATGCACTCATGGATGAAACTATGCCCGTATAATTTATAGATCCATCACAGCAGATGGCATGAAGTAGACAAGGCAAGCAGTGTTGTCGATCACATGTAAGGGAATGAAGCGGTATGCATGTCATTATGCATATCCATGTGATCCCACCCATTCGACACACTCACTGAGGCGAAGACAAGAGGAAAACCCAACTAGAGTTGAACACACAATTGAAAATTGATGTGCATGACCACCAACACACACTAGAAGATTAGCATGGACACTATGCTTCAATGTGTTGTCGGTTTGGCCGCACCCAAGATGACCATGCACATGCTAGCAGTCGAGTTGGATGGAGGAGCCATACCAATGCACCTAGATGCAATGGAGGCAAGAGTTCGCCTCAAAAAGTTGTCACCATTAATTGCATGCACACCATCATGGATGACCAAGCTTCACATCAGCTCACCACTTTCACTATCACAAGCATGTCAAAGAGTTGGTCTCACCACAATGGATTGAGTGTCGATGATGTCTTGCATGGCTTGTTCAAGCCATTTTTTATCACATGGGAACATGTGCATTGTAATGTAACATCTTGTCAAGTGGAATTTCAAGTCTTGATAGTTGGATACAGCAGTCATAGAGTAGAAGAAGAGTCATGAGGGTAGAGGAATTGTCACAAAGGGGACTATCAAGGGTCACCCCACCATTTGCTATAAGTAGAACCTCATAACTCATTGTAAAGGCTTTTGGTCAGCCAATATTCTGATAAGACTATCTTGGAGAGTGGTGTAGCGAGCCTTGGCTTCTCCACTGCACAGAGCTAGTATATCTCTTTGGAGTAGGTGGTTGTGGATGTAATGTTCTGTTATTGGAACTAGTGGTTAGACATGGATGTGTTGTATGACTGGAACTTACACTTCTTAAAATAATAGAGCCAAAATGTTTCATGCATATTGTATTCTATATTATCTCGTTTACTCTAAATGATATATGTATTTGTTTGCTCAGACATGCATATATGGACTTCTATATAAGTATGTATGAATCTTTTTGAAATGTGTTGTTTGTTTAACCATCACCTTGGATTTCTCACTAACTTGCCTTCCAACTTGTGATTCATCTTTTCTCGTGTGTTCCCTTCCAACCCGCGTACTATTATAGGTTTCAAAGGGGTGCACTCACCTCACCCTCAGTGTGTTAGTACCTCTCATGCGCCTTCCTTGACATAGTGCAACTGTCACAACCTTGCTACCAATAGGTACATCTTGCTTGCCTTTGTCCGAAATCACATTCAAGGAATTATCGTATGACCCACTGCTAGGGCTCCTACATGAAACAGTCTGAGGTCTAATTGGGACTTCTTACCGATGATATCCCCTGATGTTGGCAGGTCCAACACCATCAACATTTTGGCACTAGAAAGAGGGCCAGATGACAAGTTGAGTCCTCACATCTATTTTGAATCTCTAGATATCTATCATGACTAACTATAGAGTTTCTCTTCCAGAGTGTATGTCTTATGGAAACGACTTCATAATCTTAGAAGAGCTCTCAAATAACTTGTCACATAAAACATATGATAGTGGAGGCCACGTAGCTTTGCTTAGGCACACAGTCGGTGTTGTAGGCTCATGCGAAAGACATGGAATCTTTGAAGAATACATGACCTATGCATTGCTCATCTACATGGTTTGAGGGCACCCAATGCACTGGTGTGCCATGTTGCCCGAAAATTATATTCATTATCTTTCTCATCTGGTCACAGACATAGACTATGCTTTCAATCACTTTAACGATAAAGCCCCCGATCAAGAAATTCAGAAATTACAGAAAGCATCCGATGAATCCATTGATCAGATTTACACATGATTTTTTAATCTTGCATATCGGTTTCTGCTATAGGGATTAATGCATGGTGTATGGAGAACGAAGGAACCCTCAAGGGTCTTCTCGGGACCCTTGGTAGACTACAAGATTATCTGCAACTGTCGCAAAGATACATGTATGTACATATTCAATAACTAACTATCAAAGCAAGACATATTCATTACCTCCATTCTGTATGTAGAGTTGCTGGAGAGTGCAATGCAGCTAGGTGGAAGTCCCTTGAGATGGCTCCAGATCAAGTCCTGAACATAGAAGAGACAAGCGTAATCATAGCATAAAACCTTGATAATCAATGCATGAATATACAAAAGCCATCTAGTTACACATAACTAAGCTACTCATGCTAAAAGACATTGAATAAACATATAAAGGAATTATAGTACCAACACCACGAAGTAGATAATACAACTATAGTTCCATATTAATGTCGAAAGAGTGATTACAACCATCAATTGCATCAACCTTCCCTTAACCCTCTGATTCCTCTCTCTCTCTCTCCCTTCCTACCAACTTCTTATGCTTAAGTCTAAGACTCTACTCGACAATCAAGTAAGCTATCCTCTCAAATGATCTGACTCCTTTCACAATAGCCCTAGCTTTGCTTATGTAACATGTAAGGTTAGGGTTGCCAAGTCTCTCCATGAGTTTCCTTAGGTAAAGCAATGATGTTGCCATTATTTTGAGCTCTTTCCCATTTTCATACTCGATTAGGAATAGTAATCCTCCAAATAGGTCAAACATGGATGTTTTCTTTCTTTTTTGAGTTGATTTAGGAGAGTGTTAGCACCTAAATCCACTTTAGGCTGAAGGAAGGCAAAATTCAGGGTAACCACAAACCATGCTCAGTCTGGTAGCTAGCCCTACCAGAACAATAGAGGGCTCTCTCTGAGTCATGCTCAATGAATAAACAAATGATATGGTCTAAGATGACTTACAGTGAAATATTGATTTTAGGCTAGTAAATAAATATGGAAACAAGAAGCAATTGTGTATAAATGACTGTCTTTCTGGGATATATGGGACCAACAGACAGTATGAGCAGAGAATTTAACACAAAGGCACTGATTACTTCGTGAGGCAAGACAAGCGGAAAGTATAGCAATTAGTTTTGAAATAATTCGAAATGGAAATATTGCTTAGGAGGGTGAAAAGGGCATAAACACATGAATCCTTTTCAACAGAAGAAGAACACTGAACGTGAAACTTTCCCACAAGCAGAGCAATAAACATGAATTCTACCTTGTCTTACTTAGAAAATTTCACTGAAAATGAATATGAATGAACTGTGAAACATAACGAAATACATATGAAACATAAAGAAAACACATTTGCTACACTCACAACCACATGAATCTCATGAAACAGAGCCACTGCCTTTCATTAATCCTCTGTCAAAATATACAATGAAGAACTAAGTTTCTCTCCCACAGTCTCCCAGAAATTACAATCAACCAACCAACCCTTTGGAAATTGTTTGCATACAATAAATAGACTATGCCATGAGGAAATAGAACGACCAAGAGTTGGGGAGTTTTTCGAATCATTACAAAGTGGAAGTGGAAAGCCAACCATTAGTTACAGGTGCAGCGTTACAGAAATGACAAATGGCTTGGGTGACTGCTCACCTTCCTTTTCCACTTGGATAGAAGCCAACCGTTAGTGGAAATACTTTAAATTTTTCCTTAGGTGCCAAAAAAAGTGTAGCGTAGATAAGCGGGCCCACTTGGAGAAAGTCGCGAATCGAAATGTTGCGAAGCGGAAGTGATTTTGGCTTTTTTCTCTATATGCGTTGTGCCACTTTGGAGGCTGTTTTTAAAACCTGCAAGAGTCCAAATTGTACCCAAGTGTACTTTTTGGAACGCCTGGCGTGTCTACTTTCCAACCCAAGTGGAATTTCTAAATTTGGTGCTCATTTGCCCCTCCAAATCTTCATTCTCCCAAGACGGCTTCGTGTGTATCAAAATAGCGGCAAAGAGGTCATTGCTTGAGTGTTTTTGACCTCTTGCGGACTCAAATCATGCCAAATTTCTTATCCATGCACCAACAAGCATGATTTTTCATGCTGAATCCAAAAATGCAAGCCATTTGTGATTTGGAGACCCCAATCCTAAGCGTCGCGCCAGTGGGGCAACGCACAAGGAGAAAAACCCTGTGTTGTGACCAAAAATTCATCATGTGACCAAAATTGCCCCAAATTTCTTGAAATTTGGGCTGGAGATCCTCTATGAGGTGCTATGCTAGGCCACAGAGGCTTTAGCTAAGATTCAAAGTCGATCTTGCTCTTTTTGCCTCTTTTGTCTCTTTGTCCCTCTCCCTAATTTCGCCTTCAAACTCCTTATCCAAGCCTTTGAACTCATGTTCCATGCCCTGTAGTGATAAACCATCCACCTCAATATGGTTTTGTCCTTGTCAGCCTTCTCTAACAGTCTCTCAAGGTGGATGTTGATACGCTCGAGCCAAGACTCTCGGTCATTGTTAATCTCTTGCTCCAATGGAGTGAGCTCAATCCTCCTATGTTGGGCAACTTGGCGATTCTCACAGATGTTTTGTAGCTCCATGATCTCATGCTGGTCCTCAAGCTATTTGTTCCTCTCCTCCAAATACCTGATAATCCATTTGGCCCTCTCCAAATTGAGTGACAAGTCTTGGATCTCCATTTTCTGTTCCTGGATGGTCCTCTTACGTTTGGCACTCTCCACAACTGCATCATCATCATGAATGAGGATGAAGTCGGCCTCTTCTTCACCTGATGGCCCCTCGTCATGCATGGGCCCTTTTCCCTTGTCCTGTACATGTGCTTCCGATATCGAAAGTGAGGTCCCTTCCACCCCGAGTGGAGATAACACTCGCTTTGCTTCTACAAACAAATGTCTACTGCCTCTCTGATAGGTGATGAATACTGGCATAGTAGTGGTCTCATGGTGCTCACACTGATGAGAAGGACCACCTATCTCATGCTCAACCTCTGATAATACCTGTGAAGTGCTGAAGAGGTCACGGGAGATGAAGTCATCCCAAATAATGCCCTGCAATCCCAGCTGATGATCCACCAAAATATTAATAAGAGCAAAGTGATAAACACTGTTAAGTTGATGCTGAGGTGTCTTGTGCTGCATGAAGGTGTTCATCCTCTCTATGTTCTTGCAAATGAAATATGGGATGTTCACCATCCGTACCCTGGTAAAGTGCATGAGCAACCTGATGTGATAGGCATACAGACGAGAGAACCTCCCCTCACAGCTGAAATATTTCATGATCAACTTCATGAGTGGCACATACTCATCTTTCAAATATCGGAACGGAAAGACTCTTTGGAGCTTCCTCAGGAAATTGGCCTTAATGTAAGGCTCATAATGCTGCCTATCCACCTTTTGTTTCTTGTGCCACTATTCTCCAACATTCGGTATGCCGGTTGCTAATGAGATAGTTTCGGGTGTTAGTGTGAAGGTGACCCTGGCCAAGATAGAGTGACCTCCATGTAAGTGAAGCACAAAAAGACGGGCCAACTCATGATGAACTCAAACATTAGCCACCCTCTGACAAAATTCAAAACATGATAGATGCTGGAAACATGACATAGCAAGAGGGCAGGCCTGTAATTCTGTGAAGTTGGTTGGCTCATCCCTAACATGTTTGCCAGTTTTGTGATGTCTCCGGGGAGCCTTTTCTTCCGATGATGAATCACTTTGGGTCTCCATCTCATACTCCAATGAATGATCAGATTCCATGACTGTTGTATGTGTACTGTGTTTGGACTACCCTTTGATGATGGTATGCAACTAGGTGTTGTTGTGATATCTACCACCAAGGGGAACAATGAAAAAGGGAGTGTTAGGAAGGGGAATAATGGTAATAGGGGTTATGGGGGAAAATTTTGTTTAGGGATATGTAGGAGGGTTTGGGTATTTTATAGGGTATGGTTTTTGGGTTTACATTGACCAATGAGTGGAGGGATAGGGAATAGGGATTTAGTAATGTTTTAGGGTAGGGAAAATAGGGAAAAATGGGATAGGGGGGAAGTGAACAATGGAAAGGAGTGAAAAAATGAGAGGTGAAAGAGGAGCCTTGGCATCAACACACAAGTTTGCAACCCTAGCAATAATGGTTTTGACAATTTCAATTGGTAGGTTTTAGGTGTTTCTATTGAAACTGTAAATGGCCATGAACCATCATTACTTCACAAACATACATGAGCCATCAAGATTTAGAGCCTACCTGTCGATTTGAGGGGTTTCAAAGGCGACTTGATGCAATTTGGCACAAATCCGGGCCTCTGTGGGTGTGCATCGTGCAGCAAACCCAGTGCACCACGCTCGGTATATGCGTCGAACCCATGTTAAATTTACACTGTGGGGTCGTGCTCTGTGCACTGCGCTCTTTATATGCCCTGGACCCCTCTGTGTGTGCACCACGCTCCTGAAAACGACTCCAAACTCACTCCAAAACGCGTGCTTTGCTCTCCCAATTACTTTGCTATGTTTCTCTTTACCTTGGTATGCTCAATGAATTTGTTTGTTTGTGAAAATCCTTTATAAAGACATTGGGAGTCATGGGTTTGATTTTTCCTTCTCCAAAACCCATTTTGCTAATGTTTTGTTTTGACCCTTTCAATGATTTAAAGCAACACTGAATTTCATTTTTCTCTTTGAATTTTTAGCTAAAATGATAGATTTTTGGCACTTTTGCAGGGGTCGCGTGACATGGCGTTTGGCCAAGGAAACCATGACTACACTCGAAGAAATCAAATGGAGACTTTTTTTTTTGGAAAATTATCACAAATGACACACTGTTTGACTTTTCTTCAAAACAGAGTTTTGAAGAACAGTCGTAATCTGTCAACATGATGATGAAATTCTTTGAATCGCAACTTTGTAAGGGCCTCCCTCTAGCCTCCATGGCTTTATTGGTCATGTTTGAAGACCAAATTGACTAATCCCTAGACCTAATGACTGAAAATGACTCTCGTCCATTAAAAAATAAAACATTGACTGTCATGGACTTTAGTGAACCTTGACAAAAAAACCTAAGCCAACAGGTGCTAGACATGAGTGGAAATGACTAACAAGACCCTTTCCGTCAGATTATGGCATGCCCCTAGCAGAATGCAGCTGGGTGAATGGAGCGGGACTCCTAAAAAAGAAATGCAGAAACAGTTTTGATCTCTAACGGAGGACTGACAAGACATTGGGCTATGGAGTCATTATTTTGACAAACGACACAAGAATCTAACTCATTTATGAAACTAAAATGACCAAACAATTGACTCAAATTTGATATTGAAATGTCTTGACAACTAACTTGACAAACTCTAACCAAACTGAACTAAAATGGTATTTACAGTGACAGTGGAAGTAGTGTCAATAACTCATAAATGGTACCGCTTGAGCAGCCGACCATTGGTTGGCCCTCTTGGACAATCTTCCCCGTTCATTTCCTTTAGAAGAAAGACATTCTGACCCTGATATGCTGCAATCTTGAAAGGACCTTTCCAGAGGTTCTCGAACTTACCGTGCTTACCTTTTTCCTCATTTCTTGCATCCCACTTCAGCACCACATCATCCAACTGAAATTTGTCTGCCCTTTCTTTTTTGTCATAAATTTTCTTAATCTTCTCTTGCAACTTGGATGTGTTCTAGAAGACGTCTTCTTTGGTCTGCTGCAAGTGGACCATTTGATTCAACCTTCTCTGCATAGGATCTTCTTCACTGCCAGCCTCCTGGAGAAGTTTGACTACTAGGGCTACGAGAGAGGTAGGAAATACTGTATCAACTCCATAAACAAGCTCAAAAGGTGACGTACCAATGGATTTCTTCTGACTGACCCAATTTGCCCAAAGTGCATTGACCAACCTCTTATGGAAACTCTTCTTATTTATTTCCAGCAGCTCCTTGATGATGTTGACCAATGATTTGTTCGAAGACTCAGCCAATCCATTTCTTGTGGATGATAGGTAGTTGAGTGCCCCAAAATGATGTGATATTTATGACAAAATTCTATCATCCTTTTTTATTTGAAAGTTGTTGTGTTATCCGTGATTAACTTATTCGGGAAAACAAAGCGAAACAAGATGTTATTTTCAAGGAATGAAATAATTACCGCATCTGTAGCTTGTCTGGTGGGAATTGCCTCGATCCATTTTGTGAAATAATCTGTCGCTATGAGGATCCATCTGTGCTGACCAGAAGAAGCGGGATGAATTTCACCAATGAAATCCAACCCCCATTGCTAGAAAGGGGCACTCACCTCAATGGGCTTAAGTGGAAAAGGCTGTAACTTCTGCCTTCCTTCGAAAATCTGACACTTATGACAGCTCTTGACCATCTTATAAACATTAGCAAACAATGTCAGCCAATAGTATCCCGCCCTCAAAATTTTATTTGCTGTTGATTTCCAAAAAAGGTGACCACCACAGTCTCCTTGGTGGCAGTCCTCCATGACCTTCTTTGCTTCCTTTTCCACCAAGCAATTTAACAGAACACCACCGGGATCTTTCCAATACAGTGCAGAATTTAGAATGCAAAACTTGGCAGCCTTCAATTTGAGTGTTCTCGCTTTGTTTCTAGTCATGCCGAGCAGTGGTGACAAATTCTTAAGTACATATATGACATCTGAATACCACAGAGAAAGAGCAAAAATTTTAGATTCCTGAATTGACGATCCTTCCTCATTCTCATCAGACATAGCAGTGATCAGATTTATGTCTAAGCTGTGTAAGTTTGACTAGGCCATTAACTTTGCCAATCCCTGTCCTTTAACAAGCTTTGTGGGCTTTATTTCCACATCATATTCCAACAAAGCTGCAATCCACTTGCCTCATCTTCCTTCCAGATCAGTCTGCACTAAAACATCTTTGACAGCAGCGTTAGGAACATAAGCCAAAATATGAGAATACAGAATGTATACCTGAAAATATTTCAATGCTTTCACAAGTTCAAGGGCTTGTTTCTCAATGATGTTGTATTTTAACGCTGCATCTCTTATAGCTCTGCCAAAAAATGCAATGGGTCTTTCGTGATCATCTCTTTTCTGCAATAAAACAGCTGCCATGGTATGCTCTGAAGCGAATGAAAACAATATGAAATCCTGAGTGTAGCTCGGGCTGACTAGAACTGGAGCTGAAGAAAGAGAAAATTTGACTAAATTGAAAGATTTTATAGCCTCCTCCATCCATTTTACTTGGTTGTCCTTCTTAAGCATGTTTGTAATCTCTCTTAGGTGCTCAGCAAGATTAGGTACAAAGCGGCGTAGACAATTCATTTTACCATTGAAAGATTGAATCTCTTTCTTATTACGGGGCAGATCAATTTGCTGAATTGCTTGTACACGTGCTGGGTCAATACAAATGCCATATTTTCAAATAATGTGCCCAAGTAGTTTTCCTTCCTCCATGGCAAACAAGCTCTTTTTCGGATTCAGTGACAAGTCGTATTCTCTGCACTTTTGAAAGACAATTTTTAGATGGTACATCTGCTCTTCATCAAATTTGGAAAACACTGTCAAATCATCCAGGTACACGACCAGAAAGACATCCTTCTCATTTGCAAAATCCAAGTCCATTTCACGCTGAAATGTGGCACCCACATTCTTCAAACTAAAAGGCATTTTAGTGTAATGAAAAGTTCCCCATGGAGTGGTGAACGATGTCTTGTCTCGGTCATCTTCATGGACAGAAACTTGGTTATATCCGAAATAACAATCAAGCAGTGACATACGAGATGCTCCCACTACTCGCTGAAGTATATGGTCCATTTTGGGCAGTGGATAGTTGTCTTTCAACGAAACTTTATTAAGATTTCTAAAATCAATGCACAAGCGAATCTCACCTGTCTTCTTTCATACGGGCACCAAATTAGAGATCCAATCCGAAAATATGATGGGAACAATGATCCCTAATTTGTACAACCTGTTTATCTCCTTTTTAATTGATGGCAACAGCTTTGGATTTAGCCTCCTCAACTTATGTCTGAATGGTTTATGATTGGGCTTAATGGGTATAGTGTGTTGAATTATATTGGTATCATATGTCTTTAAGTCAGAATAGTCCCAAGCAAACACATCTGCAAATGAAGACAACAAACTGATATATTTGTCCTTGATCTTTCGTGGCAATGCTTTAAACAGTTTTACCATTTTAGGATCAGCAGTTGTTCCGACATTGACCTCTTCCACACCCTTCTCTGTTGGCTGCAATGTTATTTTGCGGGCTACATCATCTTGATCAAAGAGTTCTTCTAAAGGTATCAAACCTTTAGGAATAACGTTATTCTTTAGCTGCAACACGTCCATTTCATTGATCTGCACCTCATTTGTACCATTACCTTTACCATTGTCATTTTCTACATCAATTGAGGTCTCTTTGAATTTACCTTTGTTTTGTAGAAAATCATCAATCTCCTCATCATCTTGGAAGACTTGCCAATATCTCTAATTGTCCGAGACTGTCAGACGATGCTTGACATGGATTTTGAATTTATTACTAGAGTTCATTGGGATCTTCAAACTACTTGTTTCCTTAGCAAGAGCATCAGCAATGTTATTTTGTATACGAGGCACACATGTCAAGGTGTATTCTGAAAATAACTTTAAGATGTCTAGGACTGCATTCTGGTAAGCCCGCACCTGAGGATGCTTTGCTTGATATTCGCCTCTGACCTACTTAATCACCAATTCGGAGTCGCCATATACTAAAATCCTCTTAGCATTTAGCTTTCTTAGAATTTTTAGGCGAGAAATCAGAGCTTCATACTCAGCTTCATTGTTTGAACAATCAAAATTCAACTTGTAAGAGCATACCCGCACATTACTAGGCACTTTGTTCGGGGCAGAGAAAGGACTGCGTACCCAAATTCCAATTCCAGTGCCATCATTTCCCACTACTCCATCAAAATCCATGGTCCACAAACCTTATTCCTCCTCTTGTAAGTGTTGGAAATCTATTTGTTGTGCTTTGTCTACTTGTTGTCCATTACTTTTAGCTGATCGCTCAACGGTGTTCTGTTGTTCTTGTTCTTCTTTCTTTAAAACTCCTCTGAAATTTTCTGTTATTTCCGAAATATCATCTGCTTCTACTAACTGACTATTGATATCATTGAAACCATCAGAATACAAAACAAAAGACTCTAAATCTGTATGTACATAATTAATCAGATGATTTATTGGTTTCTCCTTGCTTGTAATCATGTATTTCATTTTCTATTCCCGATAAAATTTCCTCATTTGGCCAAACATCAGAATCATTGCATAGGAGAAATCTAGTTGCAGTGTCCCTTTCAATTTCGCTACCCAAGACTTGAAAAGAAGCATGCCAAACCTGGGAGGAATATCTGCTATGACAACATCCATCAAAATATTCTTCATTGGGAGTTGATCCAAACTCACAACCAAGTCTTTGATGAGTCTGATACATTTTACTCTACTAGAATCAAACGAATAGAGATCATGGTATTGTCGGGTGATGTTCAGACCCAGCTTATCCATGATAGCCTTGGGCATGAGATTGTGAGAAGCTCCGGAATCGAACATGGCATTATGTAACACAAAATCATGCAATCTTAAACTGATATAAAAAGGTGGCACATCACTATTAGGAGACTCACCATTCAATGCTAGCCCAAAAATCATTTTGGGTTGATCATCTTCGACATTCACCATGTCAGACATTGGGTCCAAATTCAAAATTTTAGATCTTGCCCTCTATAACTGTTGTTCCTCATTATTTCAGTCAAGGGAATGGATACCTTCAATTTAGAAATTTCATTCTCTAAATTAAAGGCGAGGATATTTTCTACCTCTTTGACTGGGATTTCTCTCCTTTCCTTTCCTTTTGATGCAATTGGCTGATGTGATTTTTCTGCTGATGAAAATTTGTTGCCATTTGGATCAACCGCCTCCTTTCCTTTCATTTATATCACTGATGAATCATTCTTTGATGTCTCACTGTCCATCCTCTTCTGAATTGATTTGACCGGCACATCTCTGCTTCTAAGTGAATATCACTACTGTTGGGCTGACAGAGCATTCATATAGCCTCTTTGGTACTCATCTGATTCTTCCTCCAAAACGGTGTCATTTGCTAGAATGAAATCTGCATCTTTGTGTACAGCCGAGCTTTCTGCATACTCCTCATCCTCGGTAATATAAATAGGCAAATCATCAGGAGTAAAGTGGTGGTTTTCTTCACCTATTATATTCCCGTCCCCATATGATTCCAGTCCATGCACAAAATTTTGCTGCAAAGGTGGTTGTACTGGCTGTTGTGATGTCTGCTCTTGGGCTCGCTGATCTCTCTGCCTTATTCTATATTGTGGTTGTTGCTGGCCACGAAAGTTAGGATTTCTAAATTGTGGCTCAAGTTTGTCAAGTTTCACCCTTTCAAGCATCTGCTCAACCTTCCAGAGTAGTTGATCTACTGAGGAAAATTCTTCTTTTACGGTGACCTTCTTCTCTGCCTATGCTCTAGCCCTCTTGGTCAGTAAATTTGCTTCAACGCTGACCGCTATCTTTTGCATGTCTTCCATTGTGGCCGGTTCTCTCTCTCTTAATTGATGAGCCATGTCAGTATCAAAACCATCTGGAAATTTCACCATGGCTAGCCCCACAAGTGGCCTTAGATGATTGGGAATTTCATTATACACAGAATTGAGTCTAATGCAATAGTCTTGGACTGACTCACCAGCGTTTCGTTTGATTTGCTCATATTCAGCGAGAATTTGAAGAGGATTCTTTTTCATCTCCCAGCAGTTTAAAAATTGTCTTTGTAGTTCGGCCAAGGTAGTGATACGTGCAGCCGGTAAACCTTTGAACCATTTCCTCACTTCACCTACAAATGTCTGTACAAAGAGTCTCATTGCAACATTCTCTGCATCGATCTCGTGAAGTTCATAGAAATCTGCCATTCTGTCCACATGTTGCTAAGCAGTAATGTTGTTAGGAGTGCCATCAAAAAATGAGATTTTGCTTTGATAATCTGTGGGCATATCGTCTAAAACTTGAGGTAGAACAAGGGGTGCAAAACAAGCAGCCATCACTCTTGGTGGATTCGGCCTTGGAGGTGTTGGAGGAGTGTGTACAGTTTGTAGGGGGCTAGAAATTGGAGTTTCAAGCTATGCTAGAATGTAATTATCAATTGAATCGTCAGCCCTTTCCTTTTCCAAGTCTACAAGAAACTACGGATTGGGGACAGTAGAGTCAATCGCCCTTTTGGATTTGGTCTCGAACAATGATATTTCGAACTGCTCATCAAAATCTAGTTCTTCAAGATACTCAAAAATGTCAAGGCATGAATGGGATTTTAACACGGGAGATATAGAGCTCTCTTGACGACGAAGTCTCAGAATCAAATTGGATTTTCGTAGATGTACAGAGGATCTAGGTCTGGATTAGCTCTGGTGTATCTTCTAGAAGCCAGCGTGCTATTGAGAAAAATCAAAGGACACAACCAACTCACTTAGCCTATCAAATCCTAAACTTATCATCTGAAAGCTTAGAATTATCAAGAAGTAAGGGGAGTAATTTTTTTCGCCAGTGGAGTCACCACTATGTTAGCACCTAAATCTGCCTTAGGCTGAAGGAAGGCAAAATTCAGGGTAACCATAAACCAAGCTCAGTCTGATAGCTAGCCCTACCAGAATAGGAGAGGGCTCTCTCTGAGTCACGCTCAGTGAATAAACAAATGATATGGCCTGAGATGACTTACAGTGAAATATTGATTTTAGGCTAGTAAATAAATATGGAAACAAGAAGAAATTTTGTATAAATGACTACGTTTCTGGGATATATGGGACCAACGGACAGTATGAGCAGAGAATTTAACACAAAGGCACAGATTACTTCATGAGGCAAGACAGGTGGAAAGTCTAGAAATTAGTTTTGAAATAATCTGAAATGGACAGATTTCTTAGCAGGGTGAAAAGGGCATAAACACATGAATCCTTTTCAATAGAAGAAGAACACTGAACGTGAAACTTTCCCACAGGCAGAGCAATAAACATGAATTCTACCTTGTCTTACTTAGAAACTTTCACTGAAAATGAATATGAATGAACTGTGAAACATAACGAAATACATATGAAACATAAAGAGAAAACATTTGCTACACTCACAACCACATGAATCTCATGAAACAAAGCCGCTGCCTTTCATTAATCCTCTGTCAAAATATACAATGAAGAACTAAGTTTCTCTCCCACAGTCTCCTAGAAATTACAATCAACCAACCAACCCTTTGCAAATGGTTTGCATACAATAAATAGACTATGCCATGAGGAAATAGAATGCCCAAGAGTTGGGGAGTTTTTCGAATCATTACAAAGTGGAAGTGGAAAGCCAACCATTAGTTACAAGTGCAGCGTTACAAAAATGACAAATGGCTTGGGTGACTGCTCGCCTTCCTTTGCCACTTGGATAGAAGCCAATATTTAGTGGAAATACTTTAAATTTTACCTTAGGTGCTGAAAAAAGTGTATTGTAGATGAGCGGGCCCACTTGGAGAAAGTCGCGAATCGAAATGTCGCGAAGCGGAAGTGATTTTGGCTTTTTTCTCTATATGCACCGTGCAATTTTGGAGGTTGTTTTGAGGTACCCGCAGGAAACCAAATTGTGCCCAAGTGTGCTTTTTGGAAAGCTTTGGCCTGTCTAATTTCCAACCCAAGTAGAATTTCTGAATTGCGTGCTCATTTTCCCCTCCAAATCTTCATTCTCCCAAGATTGTTTCCTGTGTGTCAAAATAGGGCAGAGAGGTCATTTTTTGAGTGTTTTTGACCTCCTGGGGACTCAAGTAATGCCCTAATTTCCTGTCCATGCAACAATAGGCATTATTTTTCATGCTGAATCCAAAAATGCAAGCCATTTGTGAATTGGAGCACCCAATCCTAAGCGTCGCGCCACAGGGAGAACAAGCCTGTGTTGTGACCAAAAATTTGTCATGTGACCAAAATTGCCTCAAATTTCTTGAAATTTGGGCTGGAGAGCCTCTATGAGGTGCTATGCTAGACCACAGAGGCTTCAGCCAAGATTCGAAGCCGATCTTGCTCTTTTTGCCTCTTTTGTCTCTTTGTCGCTCTTCCCAATTTCGCCTTCAAACTCCTTATCCAAGCCTTTGAACTCATGTTCCGTGCCTTGTAGTGATAAGCCATCCACCTCAATATGGTTTTGTCCTTATCAGCCTTCTCTAACAGTCTCTCAAGGTGGATGTTGATACGCTCGAGCCAAGACTCTCGGTCATTGTTAATCTCTTGC
>APFE030308003.1:60809-88120 GCA_000404065.3 Pinus taeda | reverse complement strand
TAGGGTAGATCAAGAAAACCCTTGGATGCTCTGAGATACATTGCGTATCTCTACAACAACTTGGCAAGGAAATAAACTAGGATTTGCAGCTATTTTTGTGGGAATGTGTTTTTGCATAGTTTCTCCTTCTGTCATTAGTTTTTCTCATGTGTTATGTGTGCCAAAATCTAATTCATTCTTCTAAACTAAATGAAATCAAGATAGATATGTAGAATACATTGGTTACAGTGATCTTCCATGGCAATCCATTTAGTTTTTTATGTTTTCCATAGTTTGAAGAGGATACATGATCTCTGCGTGCCCTCCTCATCAATCTTAGACCTACCATCTCACTCAATTACAAGTGCCAAAACACTTACCTACTTTGCCCCATAGAACACCCTGCATCCAGATTTCATTTCCTGGACCCAAAGCTGCCCACTCCATTTGATCCAGCAACAAAACCATAAAAATCAATAAAAAACCCTAGCGCTACTATACATAGCCTAAAATCCATATTTGATCCAGTCATCTCAATTGAGATTAACAAGGAGATATCCCTCTCCCAACCTAGTAGGGCTAACTACCATGTTAAGCTTGGTTTGTGGTTATCCTAGGATTGCCTCCCTTTAGCCTGAGGTCAATATAGGCTCTAACATTGTAGATATGGGGATCCCTAACTTAGTATTTGAAAACTAATGCCCTCTGGTCGGCCTACAGAGAGTGTTAAATTCCCTTTATGACCTACAGGAGTGACTAAAGTTTCAAAAAGGAACTTATTTCTATCCCACATTATGAGGTTTGTCATTTTACAATTAGTTTCAAGACCAAAATAAGCTTTCCACCCCCCATTAATCCTTTTCTCAATGTTATAGTTCCAGTTGAGCTTGTGATGAATATCAATTCCTAGGTACTTGTAAGAAGACACTTCCTCCAAGTTATTATTATCATACATAAAATTATCATAAGTGTCCTTCTTGGATTTGATAATCATAACTTTACTTTTGTCAGTGTTAACAGTCATACCCATGGTAGAGAAGAAATCATTAAGAAGTGTAAGTTTCTTATCAAGATCAGATGGGCACCTTGTGAGAAGAACAATATCATCAGCATAGATAAGAAGGACGATGACTATCCTAGCTAAGATCGTGCCAGCACAACCTTCTTCCTCTAAAGAACCTTCTAGCTTGTTGATGTAAATGCCAAATAGGGTAGGGGAGAGGGGGAAACCTTGTTTAACTCCGATATTACACTTAATATCTTTTGACTACCCCTCATTGCTTTTTAACTTGGCAATTACATTCTCGTATAACCTTATAGTGGCAACTCTCAACTCGAAAGGAACCTATAGCTCTTCTAATCTATTACATAGGTTCTTTCTAGGAACCATATCGAAAGCCTTTCTAAACTCCACAAAGCAACAAAAGGGATTGTATTTATCATTGCGGCATTCCTCCACAATGATCCTCAACATAATGAGGTGGTCCTTTGTTGAGTGTTGCCTTTTAAAACCCACTTGGCCTTTAGCCCGCTTACCTTCACTTTCAAGCCATATGCTCAACTTATTTTACAAAATAATACCATATAACTTGGCTAAGAGAGGGCTAATCATAATAGTCTGATAATTACAAGGGTTATTTGTATTCCTACTTTTAAAAATAGGGATAATACGGCTCTGAGTCCATGGTTTAGGGAACCCTTGCTTGACCGCTTGATTGAAAATCTTGTGGATGTGGGGGATGACGACAGGACCTCCAATTTTTAAGATTTCCGCCTGGTAAAATTCAATGTCCTTAGCTTTCCCATTTTCCAGGCATTTAACCCCAAAATCAATGCCTTCTAATGAGAAAAATTCTTTCATTGTGAACATGGTATCAAAGTTATCCATGACATTTGGAGATTCATAAAGCTTTTTAAGATAGAATTCTAGTCGTGTAAAGCAATTTTACTATTATCTTTAGTTTTCCTAGTTAGAATCTACCTCTAGAATTTATTAGGAGCTATATTAGAGAGGTGTAAGAGATTCTCTTGTCTTCTACAAATATACTTCCTTTTTTTCCTTTTAGTTAGGGCTTTGTATATTTTTATCTTGCCACTTTTAAGAGATTCATCAACAGCTTCCTTAATTTCTCTCCTTACACTTTTAGAATCTTTGCATACCATGGGTTGGTTTTGCTATTTCTTTTATTACTTGAAACTTCAATTGAGAACATGTTAATAGAATATGAGAGGGTTTTAGTAAAATTATGATAGAGGTCTTCTATGTTGTCTATACTAGATAAAGGAAGAAAATTATTTTTTAATTCCTTTAGAAAGAGATCGTTTTTATTTCTATCAAAGATTAAGTTCTTTTGGCTATAAGGATTATATTCTATGGGATCTCTATGAATTACAAAATTGAGAGTTATAAGTAAAGGTCTATGATCAGAGTCAAGTTCCTGGTCATTTAAGATGTAAAAAATTATTATTTCAGTGTATAAAGGGAGTACGGAAATAACATAGTCTACTATGATGTTACCAAGCCCATGGATGCAAGTCATCTAGCTAGAATTGGACCACTTCTTTAGACCACTGAAAATTATGTGATCCTGAGCACTACAGAGCTTGACTAGCTCTGACCCAAACAAATTTTCCCTAAGGTCTTCAACTCTCCTTTTGTAACAGCTAGCTAGAGTAAGGTCTTTGTCTAACTAAAGAGGATTAGGGTTGAAATGATTTCTTAGAAGAATAGCTTGGTTGCTTGAAGTTTGAGCATTAAAGTCACCCATTAAAAATGTATTACCTTCATTCCTTAGGCTAGAAATATCATTCTCTAAACCATTGTATGGACTATTTTTATCTAGATTATTTTTCTTATAGAAGTTAGAATTGATGGGGGGAAATAACAGATTTTTATGTAGGTCTTTTTATCATTAATGTCAGTAATCTCTATCCAGCTATATTGGTTGTAAGGGTCATTTTTATAAATCATAGCATGCGGGGAGATGTTATTCTTAATGTAACAAGCTATACCCCCAATGCCTCTACAGGAGGATCGCTTGTTCCAGGTAGACCATAGTGCAAAGCCATCAATGTTTGGGACCTTAGATTCTTCATGCTCCCAAGTTTCAACAAGCAATATAATATCAACATCATTCGAGATCCAACTTAGCTTGGGGCGTTTGTTCCATGGAAAGCCCCGACAGTTCCAAGAAAGAATCTGAAGCATGTTGAATTCCTATTTATTATATCTTTTTGGTTTCTATTTCTGATTATTGCCAATTTTCCTTCCTTCCTAGCTTCGTTTACCTTTTTAACCTCCTTTCTTAATTTTTCTTGATCTTTTGGAATGAGATCTTCATTTATAAATATTCTTGTTCCTTTTAGACTTGAGGTTTTACTAGGTATGTCATACTTATGGTCAGTAGAGCTCACCTTTATTCGGATCATCCTTCCTTTATTCTTAGTTAATTTCCCCAACCTTGTTGCTTCTATGAGACACATTATTTCAATTTGTAATCTATTATATAATTCTATCTGGGCTATGGCTAAAGTATCCTCATCTATCTCCTCTTTCAAACCAAAGATTATAAGGTTCAAGGCCCTTTTGTTACACTCATGGTCTAATTCTATTAATTTTTTCATTTAATATTTAAGTGGTTTGATATCTAATTTACCTGCCACACTATTTAGGATAAGGCGATTATTAACTTTTTCTTCTAGTCTTTCAATCATGTCCTTCATTTTAAGACTCTCTAAAGTATCAACATCTCCTTTATGGGATGTTCGGTTTGTATTTTGGTTTTGTTTTTCTATAACTTGCAACCTAGTCTCCATTTCCTCCATTTTATTCTCCAATAGTTCTATTTTATTTTCTATTTGTTTTTTGATCTTGTCTTCAAGAAGTGTGAATTTATTTTCCAGCATAGCTTCTAACTCTGTTGGTAGCTTGACTTCTCTTTCTTCTCTATGTTTCTCTAAAGACTCTATATACTCATAAAGGCTCTATAGAGTAACTGTGCTAGGTCTATGTTTGGTAATCATTGGTAGCTATGGTGAATTATTAATACTTGAAAATATATGAGTAGATATGTATTAGAAAAAGATAAGGAATGTTTGCACCTGATATCAACAAACTTGACCACAGACCACACATTCCCCAGATCAAACTGCAGCCTACAGACCAGATTAGATCTGGAAAGATGAATGGATGAGACCGGAAAGATTGAAAAATTATATGGAAAAATAGCACCACAGACCCGATTCACAGACTCGACACAAGATTTTTTATAAAACTAATTTTTGAACAACAGAGATGATTGAACCATAGGCCCAAATCGATGCCGCCACAGACCCGAATCCTTGTTATTCTTCACAAAGATGGCACTGCCGCAGGTCTAAGTCATAAGACTTCTATTTCATAGATGTGAGCCCATCGTTGAGATGCAACTATTACACTTATATTATCCTTCACGATTGCTCCATATTATGCTGAGGATCTATTTATATAGAGATCACTGATTATTATTTCCAAAGTCAACCGCAAATGGATTAAACAGGTTATCACCTAAGCCGCAGATCTTCGAGTATTTACATATAGATTTGTTTATATTAGAATGACAGTCCTAAAAAATCTCAAATCCATCAAAAAAAACCTTTGAACCTTTTTTTCATAAGATATGCGATCTTAGATCCACCATTTATTTGCAATATCATTATTTTTGTATTGAGAGTGAAGTATTGTATAAACTACACCCTTTAAACATTTATTTGAGATATCATTAATCAATATTCAAACCATATTTTATTTAACTCGTATAAACTACAACCTTTAAACATTTCACCAAAATAATATACAACAAACCTTATATCAAACAAGGCTTTCATCAAACAAACATTAGAAGTTTCAAATTTCGGAGATCTTTTTTAATAGACCCCAAAATGTAATGTGTCAATATTATTTAATGTCAGCGTTCGAATAGGCCATTGGGGATATATATTTTGGAGCATCGGAGAACTATTTAAAATTTTCGGGAGCTCTTAAACCATAATTTTTTGAGGCCTATATAATTTTTTGAGGTTCCGAAAGAAAAAATAAAAATAAAAATAATCAGGGTTATTAAATGTCACGAGTTTGAATAGTCCATCAGGGTTTCAAATTTCAGAGGCTTTTTTTTAAAATGACTTACGAAAAATGAAACTTCGAGGTCCCGATGTGTGAGGAATGAGAGGAGGGATAAGGGGTTTCGAAGAGTAATATTTTAGAGTGTGTTAAAATTAATTTCACAAGATCGATAAGCTCTAATGTGACGTGGAGTGATAAATGATTTCGGAGGTAGAGTTTTGGGGATGAATAAAAAATAAGTTATGATAATGTGAGGCTTTTAAACTCGAAAGAAAGATGGGAAGTGAGGAAAGGAAGGAGAGGAGGGCCAGGAAAGGAAGGAGAGGAGGGCCATGTGGAGTGGGTCTTTCCCTCCTAATAAAACAAAATTATAGTCACTTTAGTCTAATTAGTTTCGACATTATGAAAATTATAATCACTTTGTAATTTCGAGATTTCAAATTTCGTATTTTTTTTTAAATTAGGATTTGAAAGACTTTCGAGATCTGAAAACACATAAATTTAATTATTCTACAATTTTAGCTATGGAAATTTCATACGATCGTTAGTGAATTAATAAAAAACAATATTTACAATTAATTTGAAAAAATAAAAGAATATACATTTTTTGCATTTCTAGCCAATGTGGTAAAAAACACTGAACTTCGAATGAGCACCATTTACAAACTAAGTGCAAATGAGATGAACTGAGAACGAATGGAAAGCTAGCAAAAACTCGAATGAAATGAAGCAATCATAATAGAAATATGAAGAAAATAAAAATCTAGAAAATTTGTCAGACACTTAACCAAAAGAAAATATGAAAAAGTGATTTGGCCAAAATTTACGAAAAGGATCCCCATTATTATTATGAAGTAATAAGTTAAAAAGGGGGGTTTTAGGATTTCACCACAACACTTCCTGGTTATTTTTCTACCTTCTCTAGATGGTTCTGCTTGAGTGGATGTCTCCACTCTACCTCCTCTCTGCTCCTCCATTTTTGGTTGCTCCATAACTTCTTGAGGCTCCTCCTTTGGAGCTAAAACATCCTCTTCCAATGGGATCTAAAGCTCCCTCTCAAGAGAGAATTTCATTTCTTTCTCCTCACCAAAATTTAAATACCTTCGCATAACTATAATTCTAAGTGAAGGTAAGTACACTTGGTAATTGGGTGGATTTTTGGTCTAACCCACAAAAACTCCCAACTCTATTGTCAACTCATGTTTCTTTCTCAAATATTTCGAGACATGACAATAAATAGAGATTCCAGAAATTATGAAATGAGACACATCTGGATTTCTCCCCAAGAAATCCTCCTCCAGTATAATCATACCAAGAATCTGATGAGGACTCCATTTTTGCAGGTAGATTGTTGTCTTACATACCTATTCCCACAAATGCAGTGGAATTCCTTGGCCATGTAGCATAGCTCTCCCAGCTCCCACAATGCTCTACTTCATCCCCTCAGCTACCCAATTCTGTTGTGGGTTGTGAGGAGTTGTCAGTGCTCTTCAAATTCCTTCCTAGGAACAAAATTTCTTAAATTCATTCGAAACATACTCACCTCCATTATCTTTCTTGAGATACTTTACCTTCTTGTCGGTCTCTTTCTCAACTAGTGCCTTGAATTCTATAAATTTTGAGAATGTCTCATCCTTCTTCCACATGTATAAGGTCCAACACTTTCTTTAGAAATCATCAATAAACATAACATAGTACTTATGTTTAGAAGTGGAGGTTGTCGAGAAGGGTCCACATACATGAGAGTGGACTCTCTCCAAGACTGCATGTGCTTTGTTGTCTCAATCATGGAACGTGTATTTTACATACTTCCCTAAGGTACAACCCTTGTGGACATCCTACTGTTAAGATGATCCTTTAGGGAGGAAAGTGGTAGTTTGCTGCATAATTTTTAAGATGCCATGATGAAAATGGCCCAATCTCTTGTGCTAGATTTCACCAACATCGTGAATCTTCACTTTCTCTACCTTACTGCTTAATGCAATGCAATATTCCACCTCAACTTTATATAGGTTCTTCACATGAACCCTGATCTACTTCACCTTCCCAGTAGCTATGTGTCTCAAAAAGGCTTTCCCTTTACTGAATATGACATCATAGCCACAATCTCCCAAAACTGCTATGGAGATGATGTTCTTCTTCAGGCCTAGTACAAACATGACATATTTGAGGCAAAAAGTGGATCCTAACTCCCTCTTAAAGTTTATTGTACCAATATCGGTAGCACTGTACCTTTTGTCATCCCCAAGCTCAATATGCATTCAAAGACCTTTTTCCTCCAGGTCACTAAAAGACTCCTACACCCTACCATGTGGAACGAGGCACTTGAGTCCAAGTACCACCCACTCCCCATCACAGTGTTGATCATGCATGTGATCATGGTGAAGTCTAGCTCTAACTGTGAAGCCAATGTTTCACCTGCTACTCCTCCTGAGTTATTCTTTCTATAATTTTTGTGTGGACACTTTGTAGCATAGTGCATGAATTCATGACAATTGAAGAAATTTATTTTATACAAGTATTTCTTCTTGCCCCATTGGTTGGAATCTATTTTGGTTTAAGATTTATTCCATTTACCCTTCTTTCCCTTTCCAACCAATGCAAAATTTTCTTCGTCCTTTCCCTTGGATGAACTTCCATCTCTGGTATTTCACTTGATTTCTTCTTGTACCAAATAAGAATACAGGTATTCCAAATTTAGTAATTTCTCTCTCCTTTCACCAAGTCGTGGTAGTTATGCCATATTTTGGGAAGGCCTAGAATAGTTAGGCTCATGAGGTCATATTCTGCAACATTCACACCAACCCCTCCAAACTCATCCCAAACTTGTGCAAATCTAGTGAGATATTTCATAATAGTATCATTTTTCTACATCTTGATGTTTCAAAGTTTGTCTTTGAGGGCCAGTTTGTTAATTTTTCTTAGGGCCATATTGTTCTTTTCTTTCATAATTGATTTTCTTCATTTACACATTAAATTCACCCCATAATATCATTACATTATTCATATTTACATCATTATTTAGCAGCATATGCAACTATGTAGAAATAACAATATCATCACCATCAATGCAACAAAACATAAAGGAATAATAGAAGAAAAACATTCACACATAGAGACACCAGGATTGGTCGGAGACCATGGAAAAACCCACCATGGAGAAAAACCTCTCAAATTCTTCTTCTTATTAGATTGTCACCGAATGATTTCGCAAAAGATAGTACAATGATCCATATCTTCATCCATACAACTACCTAGCAAAAGCAACTACACAATATCCATGAAATCAACCCAACAATGCTTATACTCAAAATTCTGATTCTAAAGCCTATAATGAATTATCCCTATCTTAGGTTAACTATTGAACACTGTAATTACTAAGAGAAATATTCGTACAACTAAAGTTTCATGATTTAGGTCTCGGTCGTATGGAGGAGGATTCATGCATGCGACTATGAAGGTTCCAATCTCTCCCAAGAGCCTATAAGCCAATGACTGCAATCTGAAACTAAGACTCAGAAACGCTAGCTTCCCGTTGCATGGAGAACGAGATGTGTGTGTGTGTGAGATGATTTGGTCACACAGATGAGCTGATTAGCAAGTGATTGTGGTCGAGTTCTTCCTGTGTCATGCTTGTGATTGAAGCCCAAAACCATAAAACAAAGATGCAGTCTTCGAACCTTTCAATTTCATCTTTGATTGAACCCATTCCTCCATGAACGTGCCTCAGACCAATAAAAACCAAGAAAGAGAATATAATAATGTCTCATGATTATTTCCAAATGAGGTTGAGATCACTTGTATTTATAGCCTTCCAAGGGTTTCCATTTTTCTTTAGCGTTGACCTTATCAAATATGTACATTGGGGATTTCCTTCATAAGTACACTTTCCCTTATTTGATTTGAGTGATATTTAGGTCGATTTTGGTCCTCTCGAAAATAGGAATTCAAAGAAATATTTATCTCCATGAAATGAGTTGTATAAAGTGTAATTTTTATACAGTTAAATATTTTAACACTCCCTCTCAACGAGGGACGGTACCTGCATCATGTCACATGTATCTTGTAATCAAATCATATCCAATCACAAGTATCGTATCATCATGTATTGACATCATTCGTCTTGATTCATATCTTTCTTATTCATTCTTATCTCTTGATTTTCCCTACTCATATGCTTGACATTCTTGAATCTAAAAGAAGAAGAATTTGGCATTGGAGAGAAGCTCAATCTACCATCCTCTATCCATCAAGGAGCCACTGCTAACACTCAGAATATCTGCCAGTGGGGATCCCAATGCTACCACCCAGGAAACATTAGTGGAGAGCTAAATATATGACCCACATCATCATCAAAGAGAATATTATCAGGGGGCACATCTCAACCTCGAACCGAATCGAGGAGCACATTGAAACCTGGAATCTCATGGGGGAGATAAACATCTACAACCCCATATCGAGCAATAGGTGATATAGGGGAGCTACTACTCAACCCATTATATTTCCTACCAATCTTCCCAACAATGACCCTTAAGATTCATAAGGTATAACACCTACATCATAATAATCTTGGGTTGTGCATCCCAAGTACACTCTCAACCCATTGCCCGGAAGGGGAGCGACATTCCCAACAAGCCTAGCTTGTGGGTATGATGCCAACTGGGGTATTCTCTACAAAAACCAATATAGGGGAGAAATATGGATATAAAATAGGGGTTATACCCTATTTTCTAAATATCCCTCAACCCTATGAGCCAGCCATCTCAATTCCACACTTTGGGAGCTCAGACAAGGAGGAAGAGTTGGCTTAGTGTTCTTGATTAATTATGCTCTTTGTAGATCATCAACATATCATCAAGCTCATATATGGTAATCATCATGTCTCAATAACAGTTGTCTCCTATTCATACAGGACATCAAATCAAATATAATATTAGAACAAAAATATGCATATCATATCAAGGATACCATAGTCATCCTCCCTCCCAAGGAGGTTCCAGCCACATGCCTAAGCTTGTATCATATAACAGGATTGTTATAAAATTATATATTACAGAGAAATGGAACACATAAAATATATTGCAGAAATATAAACACAAAAATGCACAAAACAAGAGAGACACATATATGCGTGGTTCACCCAATTTGGGCTACATACATGGAGAAATAGCTAGTCCTTCCTTTTATATTATCCAGCAAAATGAAGAGATACAACTTACAAAAGATCTAATCTAATTCCCTCTCCGCTCTCACACAATCTCCTCTCTCTTTCTCGCTTGGAATACACATCTACATAGACGCAATACAATTCCCTCATATATATTGGGGGGTTTCCTTCTAGGGAAAAAAACCCTAAATTAAACATAACTTCTACCATCAGATTTCTGCCTAATTAATGACCCAGATTGACTACGAAATTACAACATTTCACATAGCAATTTTACATCTATTTTTGGCTTCGGGGGCACTGCCACCGGTCCCTCGCCAAGGGGGGCTACTAAGGATCATTGTCACTGCCCCCTGGACCCCCTTTGTAGTGCAAATAATGGGCAATGTTGCCACCCCATTATGAACTGGGGTCCAATGTGGCAATACCTTTGAATAAAGAAGATAATTAGGCTCCACACCTAGCAATATCCCACTTGGTTACTGACTATAGCGACTCCACCACTGTTTCATTTTCTAGACAATGACTC
Organism: Pinus taeda; assembly: GCA_000404065.3. NCBI lineage: Eukaryota > Viridiplantae > Streptophyta > Pinopsida > Pinales > Pinaceae > Pinus > Pinus taeda. The sequence goes on along the minus strand of APFE030308003.1, from coordinate 77,341 downwards.
CACTTTGGACCTAGCTATTTCTCATCTTCATCATCATACTTGAAGACCAATTGAAACCGAGCAGAATCTTAGTTTCTCCCTGGTTACAACTTTTGTTAACATATCTATAGTATTTTGGCTATTGTGTATCTTTTCCATCTTTAATTATCCATCTACGTACACTGACTATATGGAATGCTACTTGAGCTGTATATGTTTAGTCTTGGAACAAAATGCAAAGTTCTTTGAAAAATGTATGTCACTTTTGCTATCACTGTATAACTTACCCAACTCCTACTTCTTACCAATTCATCTAGAAACCTTTATAACCAAATCATTTCTTTACTAGCCTCTGTAGCAGCAACAACACTTTGTAGTTTTCAAACCCAAATGACAGTTGTTCTACCTACAATAAACGCATACCCTTGGTGCTCCTCATGTTATCTCTATCACCCGCCATGTCTACATTAACATATCCCTATAGAACAATGTTTGAGCCACCAAAGCATAATGCTTGATTTGTGGTACCTCTCAAATACTTGAGAATCCACTTCACTGCCATCCAATGTATTTTTCCTAGATTGTTCATGTACTTGCTTACAACTCCCATTGCATGAGCAATATCAAGCCTTCTACAGACCATTGCATACGTTAAGCTTGCAACTGCTGATGCATATGGAACTTTAGACATATAATCCATTTCCTCCTGAGTCGTGGGACACACCTCCTTACTTAGTTTGAAATGGCTAGCTAAAGGTATACTGACTATTTTTACATTCTACATATTAAATCTTTTCAACACCTTTTGTTTGTACCCACTCTGAGACAATGTTAATTTGTGATTCTTCCTCTCTCTAGTTATTCTCATACCAAGGATTTGTTTTGCAGCACCCAAAGCCTTCATTCCAAATGAGTTTGCCAATTTTCTTTTGAGCACATTTATTTCCTACATGTTAGAACCTGCAACAAGCATGTCATCTACATACAATAACAATATAATATAGCTTCCATCATTTTTCCTTTTGAGATAAACACAATGATCAGAGTGAAATCTAGTATAACCTTGTTCAGACATAAACTTGTCAAATTTTAGATACCACTGCCTTGGAGCCTATTTTAAGCCATACAAGCTCTTATTCAACTTGCACACTAGTTTCTCCTTCCCTTTGACCTCATATCCTTGTTGTTGCTACATATATATATCTTCCTTCAAATCCCTATGGAGAAAGGTTGTCTTTACATCTAAGTGCTCAAGATGCAATTCTTCAACTGCTACTAGACTTAAAATAGTTCTGATTGAAGTCATTTTAACAACATGAGAAAATAATTCATCAAATTCTATACCATTTTTCTATGAAAACCCCTTCACCACAAGTCTATATTTATACCTTTTTCTACCTCCATTTTCTTCCTTCAACCTTTAAACCCATTTATTCTGCAATGTTGTTTTACCTACAGACAACCTGACTAAATCCCAACTCTGGTTATGTACTAAGGAGTCCATCTCTTCTTTCATTGCTTGCTCCCACTTCTTCCTAGTTTCTACTTGCACTGCTTCTTCATAACATTCTGGTTCACCAGAATCAATCAACAGTACATAATATAATGAAGGAGAGTATCATTTAGGGGGTCTACTTATCCTGGTAGATATTCTAACACCACTTTCAGGTGTTTGAGCTGCTTGTTGCTGTTGTGGTTATTGTTGTTGTTCTACCTGTTGATCATTATTATTTTCAGGCACCTTCACTTTTTCTGTGATCTCATCAAGCACTATGTATTCTCTATTTTACTTTTCCTGACTATTTTCCTACATCTGATCCTTATACAAAACCTTTTCATTGAATATGACATCTATGCTCCTAATGATTTTGTATTTTTCATAATCATAAAAGTGATAACCAAAATCATTAACACCATATCGAATAAAGGTACATTTCTTTGAATTTGCCTCAAGATTTGTTCTATTTTATTTATTAATGTGGACAAAGGCTTCTCAACCAAAAGAACTTAAAAATGAGTAGTTTACCTTTTTACCTCTCCATGCCTCCTCTGGAATACCACAATCCAAGGAACTTGAAGGCCCTTTGTTTATTATATAAACAACAGTATCTACAACATCTACCCAAAATTGTAAAGGTAATCTTGCATGCAATCTCATGCACCTTGTGCGCTCCATGACTGTCATGTTCATCCTTTTTGAAACACCATTTTCTTGTGGTGATCTTGGAATTGTCTTCTCTCTGTGAATTCCATCCTCTGAATAGTTCCTATCAAACTCTTTGCTGCAATATTCACCTCCATTGTTTGATCTGAGATACTTCAACCTTTTTCCTATCTCATTTTCTACCAAATATTTCCATTTCTTAAAAGTATCAAATACGTCAGATTTATTTCAAATACAATAAATCCAAGTTTTCTAGTTTCATCATCAATAAAAGTAACATAATAACGAGAGCCACTGAGAGATGATACCTGAGCAGATCCCCATACATCTGTATGCACAAGGTCTAATTTTTTGCTCTTATTTTCTTTCCCAACTCTAAGGAATCTGACTCTCTTGTGTTTTCCATAAACACAATTCTCACAGAATTCCAAATCAGCATGCTTCAAACCTAGAAACAAATTTCTTGAGTGAAGAATCTGCGTGCCTTTCTCACTCATGTGCCCAAGCCTATGATGCCACAATGTCATATATTCTCTTGTAGAGGTTAAAGCATTAACATAATTAGAAATACCATTGCATAAATACAATGTACCAACCTTTTCTCCCTTTCCTATAACCAAGGCTCCTTTAGTGGCCTTCCAAGTTTTATCTGTAAAAGTAGTTACATAGCCTTCACCTCCCAAATACCCTGTTGAAATTACATTTTTCTTTAGATCTGGAACATGCCTTACCTCCTTCAACAACCATTTATTTCCATTCTACTGTTTTATGAAAACTATACCCATTCCAATTATTTTACAGGGTTTCTCATCACATAATTAAACCTGTCCAAAATCTCCTTCAACATAATCATGAAAATGTTTCCTATTAGATGTGGCATGGAATGAGGCCCCTAAATCTACCACCCAAACATCAATAATATATTCTAATGAAAGAATCAAACCATCTTACAACATTGTTTTCTTGTTGCGCGTCTCCTTCTTTTCCCTTTCGAGACTTGCATTCTTTCATTAGGTGTCCTTTTTTACCACATTTCTAGAACATTATCCCCAATCCAGACTTCGATATTCCTTTCCTTGACTTACTACAATATCCTGGTCTCTTTCCTCTTTCCATTTTTCTTCCCCTAGTCTCTATAGTCAAAGCATTACCTGATGTATCACCGGATTTTTTCCATCGCATTTCCTTGCTAAGGATTGCACTAACACCATCATCAAGCTTTAAAGTACTAGATCCAGAGACAGATTTACTAATGGCCATAACTAAACCATTCCAACTTGCTGGTAATGATCATAGAAATAACAGAGCCATAACTTCATCATAAAAAGTTTCCTCTACAAAACTTAACTGACTGGTAACTGTATTAAATTCATTTAAATGATCAGCAATAGATCCACCTTCTGACATCTTCATATTAAATAAACTCTTCATAAGAAATACTTTATTTGAGGCTAAGGGTTTTTCATATAATTTGGCCAATGCCGACATTAAGCCCTCTATTGTTGTTTCCTTTGGAATATTAAGGGTTAACAATTCTTCCAGGCACAACTGTATTGTTCCAAGTGCCTTTCTATCGAGAATATCCCATTCTGTGTTTGTCATATTCGTTGGCTTCTTTTCCTTTCCTCTCAATGGTAGGTACAGATATTTCTGATACAAGTAATCTTCCATCTGCATCTTCCATAGCTGGTAGTTTTGGCCGTTAAATTTTTTACCCTAAACCTACCATCTTCCGCCATTGCTCCCACTCAAACTACAAACCCTTCTCTCCTGCAAGTTTATCAGCCAAATAAACCTTCAACTATGATACCAGTTGTTATAAAATTCTATATTACAGAGCAATGGAACACATAAAATATATTGTAGGAATATAAACCCAGAAAATGCATAAAACGAGAGAGACACATATATACATGGTTCACCCAATTTGGGCTACGTCCACGGAGAAACAATTGGTACTTCCTTTTATATTATCTAGCAAAATGAAGAGATACAACCTACAACAGATCCATTGTAATTCCCTCTCCTCTCTCACATGATTTCCTCTATCTTTCTCGCTCAAAATACACATCTACATAGATGCGATACAATTCCCTCATATATAGCGAGGGATTTCCTTTTAAGGAAAAAACCCTAAATTAAACATAACTTCTACCATCAGATTTCTCACTAATGAACAACCTAGACTGACTACGAAATTACAACATTTTATAAGGAAATGTTATATCTATTTTTAGCTTCAGAGAGTTGCCCCCGATCCCCTGCCAAGGGAGGCTCCTAAAGATCATTTCTACCCCCGCCCCCCCCAACCCTCGTTGTAGCACACATAACGGGCGGCTTTGCCACCCCATTACGAACTAGGGTCCAATGCAGAGATACCTTTAAATAAATAAGATAATCAAGCTCGACACCCAACAATTATTGTCTTAATGAAGGTGTCTAGGATTTAGTTACAAGTGGAATTTCCTTCCATTTGGTTCCCAGTCATTGTCATTGCAATATATCCATGTCATATCTAGAACTTTCTCAAATGACTTTCCAAAAAAATTCTTCATCCTACCTCATAGATATTCATGCCAGCAACATCATACTCAACCTCAATCATGCTACGAACCTCTCATCTAAAAACATCATGGCAGATCTCATACTAAGGCAGCACTCAAATGTGCTCATCTCATCAATAATGATCCTAATCATCATCAGTACATCCAAGTAGTCACATATCATAGGAAGAATGTTCCATACCAAAAACAGATCATCCCATGCAAATATCGCAAAGGGTGTTTAGCGGAAGCTCAATGTGTATTAAGTGTATCAATCATGAATTCATGCAGGTTCTATGCACATCATGTGTGTGTGTGTGTGTGTGTGTGTGTGTGTAGATAGGTATTCAAAATGGAAGATCAATGCTTCAATCAACTATCGGGTGCCAAGTCAATTTCAACAATATCTCTTCACAAATTCTTGAAATTCAATAGGAGTGTCCAAGGATTTGCATTTCCACTTTTCAAAAACTCTTCAATAGCTTTGCAATATAGATTTTATTTTCCAAACTTCCAAAATCGATTATTATGTCATGATTCATTATTTGTAAGCTTCAGAAGCCAACTCCCTCTTACTTTTATTATCGAAGGCTCATTACCTATCAAGAGTAAATCATCATTATATAAAATCAAAATCAAAGTCATACCTTGGAGCCTTTTGAAGTATAAGTTTGGATCGACACATCATCCTGGCTTCACCAGATAACTGCCAATGCAGACATATTAGCATTGGGGAGCTTCCTTCATACCATGCTTTCTGCAAGCATAACACTTTACCAAAACAAACATGCCCAGCCTTACATAAATCAATATTTTTTAATCAAATCAACTAAGTTATATTTTGGATTCTAATAAAAATTAATATCAAACTCTTCAATATCACTGTTGTTAAGTTATGTTATGTTCTATGCTTATAACAGTTTACTTCTTTTTCTTATTATATTCCACATATTACCAATCACATGTACATAACGTAACGTGCAGATAGAACATTAAACGATTGACAGAAAACAAGCCAAGACAAGAGACACAAGATGTGGTGGCTAGCCAGGGACAAACCCCACAATGTGTGGGGAAAACCTTTGATAAAATATTATTTTATCTTCAATAATTCAGTAGAGAGAAGTATTACAATAAATCTGATTCATATCAGCAGTAGCAAACCCTTGATCAACATGATCAACATTAGCAGCTTCATTATCAAACTAGGGCAGACGATATCTCACAAACTGACCATCGGATTGACTTCATTCCACCACCAAAATTTGCGGCTTCCAAAGGAGGTTCAGATGAACCTATATCATAGTTCAGATGAGATATTCTAGTCCATGCAGGTCAATCTTTACTTCTGCAGTTGCAGCTTCAATTTCGGCAGTTTCTAGCTTCAAGCTAGGGCAGTCGATATCTTGCAAACCGTTCATTGGATTGACTTCATTCCACCACCAAAATTTGTGCTTCCAGAGGAGGTTCAGATGAAACTACAGTGCAGTTCCAAAGAGGAGATATTCTAGGCCACACAGGTCAATATTTGGATCTACAGTTGCAGCTTCAGGTTCAACAGCTTTTGGCTTCACATGTGTGAGAGAGAGACCCATTTCTGCGGAGTAGAGAAGAGACTCATTTCCACACAATAGAGAGAGAGAGAGAGAGAGAGATGTGATGAGAAGAGTGAGTGAAAATGAGGAAAATTCCTCTTATATTTATACACAATGTTGCTGTTTGAATAGATGCAATTGATGGGCTTCTGAGCCTACATGAGTTGTAGGTCAACTTGATAATAATTCCATAATCAAAATAAATTCATATCTCCATGAATACTTATCGGAATCGGATGATATTTATATCAATCCTACACCTCTCGATGAGAGGAATCTAATAAAAATATTACCAGCCATGAATAATATGACCCACATGAAGTTTTTCCCTGGTTTCCAATTTTAACACTCCCTCTCAACTAGGGAGAACTTCATCTGCAGTCTGTCTATCGGTCGTTACTATTCATCCATCAAATGCATTGCCTTATATAGCCTAACCCTTGCCCTACTCTGCTCTATTCTGCCTATTCTGCTTTGTCTTGTTCTGCCCTGTACTGAACTATATTGTTTTGCTCTGTTCTGCTCTACTCTTGCATTGTTCTATTCTGCTATGCTTTTGTCTGAATTATGAAGAAGAAGAAATGATAGAGGATGTATCATATTGACTTAAACTCAGTTTCAGAGCATGTACCACTGGTCCTAGACCAATCTCAACCAACCCAAAGTTGGCGTCATAGTGAGTACAACTCCACTGGTCTCAGACCAATATCATCCTCCACTAACTCAAAGTCAGTCTCAGAGTGCGTACCACTGGTCCCAGACCAGTCTCAGCTGAACCGAAGTCAGCTTCATAGTAAGTACCACTCCTACCATTGGTCCTAGACCAGTATCACAGTCTCATAGAGTATACCACTGTTCCCAGACTAGTATCAACCGACTTGAAGTCAGCGTCATAGTATGTACCACTCTCAGTGGTCCCAGACCAGTACTGCACTGACACGATGTCATTCTTGAAGTATGTACCAATGGTCCCAGACCAGTCTCAACTGACCCGAAGTCAATGTCATAGTATGGTACAACTCCTACCACTGGTCCCAGACCAGTAGCATTGATCCCAGATTAATGGAGGTCATCCTAGCGTAGGGAGTACGATAGATACAACGACGCGTCCATTGGTACTACTATGGTCCCTAACTTCATTTCCCTGCTCATTGATCAGATGAGAGGTACTTCCCATGAGTCCCAGACTGCATGGGTAGGATGCCTCAACAGGAGAACTAGTCAATCCTGTCCTCACAGGAGAACACATCAATCCTGCTACAATCGACATGGAGAACACATCAATCCAGGCCGCCATGGAGAACACATCAATACAGGCCTCATAGGAGAACACATCAATCCTGCTACATTCACTATGGAGAACACATCAATCCAGGCCTCATTGGAGAACACATCAATCCTGCTACAATCGCCATGGAGAACACATCAATCCAGGCCTCACAGTAGAACACTTCAATCCAGCTACAATCGCCATGGAGAACACATCAATCCAGGCCTCATAGGAGAACTAATCATCCTGCTACATAGGAGAGCGAATCATCCTATTCCACAAGAGAGCGAATCATCTTGTCCCATAAGAGAGCAAATCATCTTGTCCCACAAGAGAGCGAATCATCTTGTTCCAGTGCACACCACCAGGGGAGGGTGAGTCACGCTTTGGTTGTATGTTTCTACAATAAGAACCACAAGCCCTCAAAGCTCCCAGAGCTCAATGTATGCAACATGCAGGACCCTTGTACAAGGGTTTCTTGACGACTCCAAGTCGTTTGGGAAAATCATAGATTAGATCTTTCCTCGGGGCTTTGACAAGGTGTATCGATCTGTACATCATCTTAATGCGATGGAGCCTCCTTGCTCATCTACTTACCATATCCTAGATGATGTCTATCTGTTGGAGAAATCGATGAATACAAGGATTCCTCAATAAGAGAATCGCAGTGGTATCCAACGTAAATCCAAACAGATCACTAAAGAGCTTTTGCAACCAGACTACCTCACAAAGGTCATGCTAGCAGTAATATATTCTGCTTCGGCAGTGCTCAAAGCCACCGACTTCTGCTTCTTGCTCATCCAGGATATCGAAGCAGATCCCAAGGTGAAACAGCACCCCGAAGTGCTCTTATGGTCCACCACACTGCCTGCCCAATCAGCATTCGAATAATCATACAGTTTCATATTTCCGGCAGTGTATCTCAATCCATGAGAGATTGTGTCCTGAAGACATCTTAGAAGATTCTTGGCACCAATCTGGTGAATCTCAACCAAATATGAGCTCGCAATGCTAACTGCAAAACATATGTTTAGACGGAGGTTCACCAAGAACATCAATGTGAATGAGTTTTTGAAACTTAGAGGCATTTCCTAGATCTGGTCCGACATCACTACCATATAACTTCTAAAAGTTAAGATCCTTGAGGTAGTCACAGGCTTGCATTCCATCATACCGAATCTTTCCAATATCTTTACCACATATTTTCCTTGAGATAAGAAAATTTCCCCTGGCTTCTGCCATACTTCAAGTCCTTGGTCCTTCATTTCAAATTCAGAAGCCAACTCCCTCTTACATTTGTGAATGAGAGGGTTTGCACCTATTAGAAAGAGGTCATCCACATACACCACCAGTATTAGAGGCTTGTCATCTTCAACCTTAAAGTAAAAGTTAGGATCGGCTTCACACCTAGTGAATCTCAGCTTCATCAAGTAGCTATTGATACTCTCATACCATGCTCGGGGTGCTTGCTTCAGCCCATAGAGAGTCTCCTTCAACCTGCATACATGATATCTTCAATCAAATCCTTCGGGTTGCTCCATGTAGACCTCTTCTTTGATCGAGCCATGTAAGAATGCAATCTTGACATCCATCTGATGTAGGTTCCATCCATGTGAAGCGGTAAGGGATATGATCGAGCAGATGGTCGTATATCTGGCAACAGGTGAAAATATCACATCATAGTCTATACCTTCCTTCTCGGAGAAACCACGAGGAACAAAACGATCCTTATACTTTTCCGTACTTCCATCTACTGCATGCTTTATCTTGTAAAGCCAATTGGAAGTAACAACTATCTTGTCTGGGGTCTGGGAACTACTTCCCAGACATCATTCTCTATGGTCATAGCATCCTTCCATACTTAATGCTTGATGACATGTGAGAACGATGAAGGCTCATTTTTGTATGATCGTGCTCATGATGGTTAGGTATCCCTAATACCTGCTAGGTTTCTTACTTTCACGAAAGGTTCCTCGGAGTGCAACATGTACTTTAGCATCATCAAGTAGCCCACTATGCCATGAAGGCCTCTTCCTAGAAGAGGAAGGCTCATGTGGAGGAGGATCAATCAGATCCATGGGTTCTTCTACATTAGGCATTGATTCATCATCCTTTTCTTTTGGTTCCCTGGTGTCGGCTTCTTGAGAGCTCCCTAAAGTTGGAAGATTGTTCACCTTGCTAAGAGCCATATCTTCGTCAAAGGTGACATCATGACTAATTACAACTTCCATTTAACCAGATACATAGATTCTATAGCCTTTAGTATTTTCACCATAACCCACGAAAATTCTCTTCTTTCCAGATGCAGGATTGCCTTTACAATTTTGGGCAGATGATGTAAATATTGTTGTTTGTCTAATAAACAGAGGGCCTTCAAGTTCCTTGGATGGTGGTATTCGAAAGGAGGGATGGATAGGTAGAAAGGTAAGCTACTCTTTTTTAAAGACTTTTGGTTATGAAACCTTTTTCCACATTAATCAAGAATATAGAATAAAGCTTGAGGCAAAATCAAAGAAATGTACCTTTATTGGATATGGTGTTAATGATTTTGGTTATCACTTTTATGATTATGAAAAATAAAAAATCATTAGGAGCAGAGATGTCATATTCAATGAAAAGCTTTTGTATAAGGATTAGCTGTAGAAAACGAAATAGGAAAAAGAAAACAGAGAATACATAGTGCTTGACGAGATCACAGGAATAGTGATGGTGCCTGAAAATCATAATGATCAACAGCTAAAACAACAATCACAACAGTAACAAGCACCTCAAACACCTGAAAGTGGTGTTAGAAGATCTACCAGGATAAGTAGACCCCCTGAACGATACTCTCCTTCATTATATTATGTATTGCTGACTAATTTTGGTGAACCAGAATGTTATGAAGAAGCAGTGCAGGTACAAATGAGGAAGAAGTGGGAACAAGCCATGAAAGAAGAGATGCACTCCTTAGCACATAAACAGACTTGGGACTTGGTCAGGTTGCCTGCAGGTAAAACAACATTGCAGAATAAATGGGTTTACAAGTTGAAGGAAGAAGACGGAGGTAGAAAAAGGTATAAAGCTAGACTTGTGGTGAAAGGGTTTGCACAAAAAAAGGGTATAAACTTTGGTGATATATTTTCTCCTATTGTTAAAATGACTTCAATAAAAACTATTTTAAGTCTAGTAGCAACTAAATATTTTCATCTTGAACAGTTAGATGTAAAGACAACCTTTCTCCATGGAGATTTGAAAAGATATATATGTAACAACCACAAGGATATGAGGTAAAAGGGAAGGCGAAACTAGTTTTCAGGTTTAAGAAGAGCTTGTATGGCTTAAAACAGGCTCCAAGGCAATGGTATCTAAAATTTAACAGGTTTATGTCTGAACAAGGTTATACTAGATGTCACTCTAATCATTGTGTTTATCTCAAAAGGAAAAATGATGGCAGCTATATCATATTGTTATTGTATGTAGATGACATGCTTGTTACAGGTTCTAACATGTAGGAAATAAATGCGCTCAAAATAAAATTGGCAAACTCATTTGCAATGAAGGATTTGGGTGTTGCAAAACAAATCCTTGGTATGAGAATAACTAGAGATAGGAAGAATCGCAAATTAAAATTGTCTCAAAGTGAGTACATAGAAAAGGTGTTGAAAAGGTTTAATATGTAGAATGCAAAACCAATTAGTATACCTTTGGCTAGCCATTTCAAATTAAGTAAGGAGGAGTGTCCCAAGACTCAGGAAGAAATGGCTTATATGTCTAAAGTTCCATATGCATCAGCAGTTGGAAGCTTAATGTATGTAATGGTCTGCACAAGCCCTGATATTGCACATGTAGTGGGAGTTGTAAGCAGGGACATGAACAATCTAGGAAAAGAACATTGGATGCTGGTGAAGTGGATTCTCAGGTATTTGAGAGGTACCACAAATCAAGAATTATGCTTTGGTCATTCAAACATTGCTCTATAGGGATATGTTGATGCAGATATGGCAGGTGATAGAGATAACAGGAGGAGCATAACAGGGTATGTGTTACATTGCTCTGTAATATATAATTATCTAACAATGCACAGTTTATAATGGAAGAAATTGAACATGTGTAGATTTTGTTCAAAAAAACTACGCAGATGCTCAAAAACTAGGTTTTGTACCATGAGATCCAGAAATTCCACTTTATTCAAGGTGTATAAGTTGTTGACTTGCAAGGGAGTGCTTCATGACACTTGGATGGATGGTGAGAGATCCAATTTTGATGATCATTTTCCTAATGCAGCAAAATGATGTGTAACAATTTAAGAAGTAAGATACTTGTTCAATACCAAGTGCACCTTTCCATCATAAGAATCATGGATCCAAATCATTTTCATATGCATGAGCCATTTGTAGAGGAGACATTCTCATGATACCTTAGAGTTTACCTTGCCATTCAAGATTATAGCTGAAACATAACATTGAAGCAATATGCCATGCATACCTTTTAGTATTCAAATATTTGTGCACCTTCTTGTTTTACATAGGTAGCTTGTAGTACTTTATCACCTTTTCATCAAGTGCCTCTTTACCTTTTCCAATGTTGGTTCTTCTCTTCCTACACTAATCATTTTTCTTGCATCTCAGATGATCCTCAAGAAGGATCCACTTATCATATCTCATCAAGAAGTTAAAAGCATCAAAATACTCAAATATACATGCACGCAGTATAAGTAATACAATAATCAAATCAATAAGTCTAAAAAAAAATAAAGACATAACAGAGCATCATAAATTGAAAAGTACTTATCTTCATTGAGAGTTTATCATCTCCCTCTTGAACCAACCTTTAAGAGCCATCATTACCCAGATTCCACTTGATGCCTTCAATATATATTCATCAACTTCATTAGAAACCAAGCCTAATATAAATTATCTGATCTAGGGCTTCATCAAATCTGTTACAAGTGCTTGATCATCTTCACATTGACCATGCTAGCATTTATGGATTTCATATCTCATATCTTTTTTATAAACCAAGGTTTCTCCCAAACCCTAACCTCATAATATCCATCAAACCTTAATACACAAATTTCCTAGGGTTTCCTCCAAACCCTATAATTATTTTAGGTCTCCTCTATCCTCTTTTGCTTCCATCAATGGTATCATCATAGCGGTGATCCTTGTGACTTTTTTTCAACCTAGCTCTAATTCCATGTTAATTTTTCTTAGGGATATATTGTTCTTTGTTTTGATAATTGAATTTATTCATTTACATATCAAATTCACCCCATAATATCATTACATTGTTCATATTTACATCATTCTTTAACAACATATGCAACTATGTAAAAAGAATGATCTCATCATCATCAATGAGGCGGAATATTAAGGAACAACAGAAGAAAAGCATTCACACATAAAGACATCAGGATTGGTCGGAGACCAAGGAAAAACCCAATATGGGGAAAACCATTTCAAATTATTCTTCTTATTAGAATGTCATTGAATGGTTCTGTAAAAGAGAGTAAAATGATCCATATCTTCATCCATACAACTATCCAATAAAAACAACTACGTATTATACCCAACAATGTTTATACTCAAAATTCTGATTCTGAAGCCTAAAATGAACTATCCCTATCTGTGATCAACTGTCGAACACTGTGGTTACTGAGTGAAATCTACAGACAACTGAAATTCCATCATTTAGGTCCTGGTCACATGGAGGAGGAATCATGCGTGTGATTGGGAATGTTCCAGTCACTCCCTGGAGCTTATAAGACAGTGACTACAATCTGCAACTGAGGCTCAAAAACCCTAGCTACTAATCACATGGAGGACGAGCTATGTGTGTGACTTAGATGCTTCAGTCACATAGATAAGCCGACTAACAAGTGACTGTGTTCGATTTCTTCTTGTGTCATGCTTGTGATTGAGTCCCAAAACCATGAAACGAAGATGCAAGCTTCAGACCCTGCAATTTCGTCTTCCAGCAAACCCATTACTCCATGGACATGCCTCAGAACTATAAAAACAATGAAAGAGAATAGAGTAATGTGGTTGAGGTCACTTGTATTTACAGCCTTCCAAGGGTGTCCAATTTTCTTTAGGACTGACCTTATCAAATATGCACATGTGGGCATTTATTTATAATTACATATTCCCTTATCCAATTTGAGTGATCTTTAGGTCGATTTTGGACCTCTTGAAAAGAGGAATTAAATGTAATCATTATCTCCATTAAATGAGTTTTCCAAAATGGAATTTGATCGCAATTGCATATTTTAACACAAATTTCTATGGTCAATTTTGTTCTTGAACTTCCAGATTGCAAAATCAGTTTCTTTCCCATAGATATTTGAGACAATGTGGTCTCGCACTCCCTCCAATATTATTTTCCTCACCTTGGCTACATATTTTCGCCATTGGGATAGGTTTTGGGCATCAGTTGATCCTGGTTTTGGAATGCTTGTCTTGACATATTCTAGCAATCCATTGTAACCAAGAACTACCTCCATGTGATCCTTCCATGCAATGAAATTTGAGATTCCTTCCAAGGCATACTCTAATATCAGTCGGTTGAAGGTCATTCTCCCAGCTCTGAAGAAATCATGCTACACTAAAGCTGCAAATTCGAACCTCCTGAGTAAAAACTTTGAAATTCTTGTTCTAATGTGAATCATGCTCTGATACCATGTAGAAATATGGTGATAGAATTGCAACTGCTGAATAAATTTAATCTAAATCAAGAGACACAATTCTACTCTACTAGTCTATGAAAATTAATTCACAATTTAGAACAACGTTCACAAACATGCATCAATCACATACACAAGTACACATATTTATCTAGGGGAAACCAACTGGTAGAAACCCCTTAAGCCTACTTACATTAATAGGATGAATAGAGAATGTATTACAATTGCTTGCTCGCCCTGAGATCAACCCGCAAGTGAATAACCTTTCTCTTTGCCCAATGAGAAGCTCTGACCTAGACGTAGTCAATTTCTACCTCTGCCTAAGCCTCTATTTCCTTGCTCAAATCCTAAGGAAGCCGGCCCCTATTTTTTAGGAATTTTCCTCCAATTGAATGTGTAATTCCCAAGGTTGGATCTTTGACTGCATGCAACACATGTACACTTAAGACTAGTCTACAACTCATGTTACATTGCCTTGGAATATCCACCATAGTTGGGGGACTCTAATTGTTAGGGTCCCACCCTAACCCCCTTATCTATGTAATGGGACCACTTCATAGTCAAGAGTCAATAAATCCCATATTAATAATTGTAAGTGGTTAATCTGCAATTAATAACGGAACCACAGTTAGTTGCAAATGGGCCATAGTATTAGATAGATGGTATTAGTAATACCACGGTATTGGCCCGTGGCATTGCATGTATGAGTCATATATAAAGGATAGAGACTCCCTGCGAGGAGCATCGTGTCTTATTTTGTAATCGAGCTCTGCTCTATTGGAGGTTGCCCCCTCGAAGAGGCAAGTGAACATTACTCTCTGAATAATAAAATCATTGGTATTCTGTGTTCTGGGTATCTTTTCTGCGCATATTCTCTGTTCTGGGTATATTTTCTTCGCATATTCTATATTTGGGTATCATTTGCAGGTTAAGAGCATAACAAGTGGTATCAGAGCACCTTCCAGGGCCGGTGGGATCTCCATTTCGTAGCAAACTTTTTTTTGGCTAGAGATGTGTTTTGGCGTCTTTAAACCACGGGATCTGTCGTTGAGCGCATAAATCTGCTGATTTGGGGAGGCATGCATGTAGGAAATACAAGAGGTGGTCACACCCATTGGACTCCCTTGTAACCCCTGTGGGTACCCCTTCGAGTAGTAGCGCATTAGACAGAACTGCACACGGGCTGTCTTCCACGTACCCTCTGGGTATATCGAAAGCCCCCTAGGCTCCTTTGAAACCTTGCCATAGATATAACCGTCGGCCGTCTCACGGCTACAGTACACCGAGAACAACACTCGGAGAGATTACTCGCCCGTATGATAGGGTAGTCGGGGTGTATGGCTAAGGGTACGGTCGATCCTCCTTAGTTAGAGCCCTAAAACATTAGGCCGAGTACTACTGCCAGACCCTTATGTATATTGCGATTTGTAGCACCTGACACTCCTCAAGACCCTAGTTCCCTTTTCTATCATCATCTCTTCCAGATCCGCTTGTGAAAAGGAGTGCAGCAGCAGTAGACATCGGTCCCAATCAGCCATTCCGATCTATTAGATCCATCAGATCCGTTGAAGTAGTCAGTTCTTCTGCCCAGCGCTATCAGATCCGCCATTCAGATCTCTCAGATCCACCAAATCAGAGTCGTTGTGAAGGATTCCTATACCGAGGTATAATTTTCGCAGGACTTTTGGCCGCATTGACATTTTGAGAATTTGGCCACTGCAGTATTGATAAGGGAGTAAAACTCCATTAGGAGTTTTCAGAGAAAAAAAAAAGTCTGATATCTTTAGGGGCGCTTATTGGTGATCTAGCCCATCAGAATCAGGACGACGATCTGAGCATGGTGGTACCATTCACTTTTTAGTGAATTTTTTTAGGTGGTCCCACTTTTCAAAAAATCTGGTTGGTGTATGGTAGCAACTAGAGCTCAAGCGATGGCCAATGAAAGGATGGAAAAACTTGAAGAATCAGTGCATAACCTCAGCATTCGGGTTACCAGACTACTTGGCATGGTCGAAAACATAGTCCCGAAGGGCAAGGAGCACGCCCACGAGGAGGAGTATAATGGCCAGGAACACAATGAGGGTGAGTCTAGCCACTCTCCTCACGTCTGGCACACCCACCCACAACCCATTCAGCTGTTGAGATTGCAACAAGATGATGGAGCTTAGCGAAAAGAGTCGCCTTCACTAAGTGGGCCCGCAGGCTATTTTTGGCGCAAGTCTATTTTTAGACTATGTCTATTTTTAGAATTATGGATCATGTCTATGGATTGCAGGTTGTTGTTTATGGATAATTGATCAAGTTGGGAAAAATAGAT
>APFE030308003.1:3521-46214 GCA_000404065.3 Pinus taeda | reverse complement strand
TAAAGGATAGAGACTCCCTACGAGGAGCATCGTGTCTTATTTTGTAATCGAGCTCTGCTCTATTGGAGGTTGCCCCCTTAAAGAGGCAAGTGAACATTACTCTCTGAATAATAAAATCATTGTTATTCTGTGTTCTGGGTATCTTTTCTTCGCATATTCTGTGTTCTGGGTATATTTTCTTCACATATTCTGTATTTGGGTATCATTTGCAGGTTAAGAGCATAACACTAATTCTCTTCATGCACTAGCTATTTTTGGTTGATTGATCAATTAACTAGATGATCATTGAGTTTGATTATTGTCCCACTACACAACTGACCTCCAACTAGTTCTATCAATAGTTAGAACTAGTTTAACTGGATACAACTGGAAATAATTGAACTGGATTGCTACAAATTAGCAATCACACATGCATAACTGAAATCCAAGCCCTCTAACTCGAATTTACTGAGCTAACTAAGTGACAAGATCCATGCCAACTCAGTTAATTGCCTCTAAGTTGTCTATTGATGTGGAAATTTTAAATTTGCTCAATTTGATCAAGGCTAAGAAAATTGAGCCTTTCTTGCTACACTTGTCAACAATTTGGTGTCACCATAGGTAAACTTCTCAGACAGACTGTTTCCAAAAATTGGATATACATTGACCCAGAAGGAATTGTAGTCATGAATTTTTCAACCACCAAATCTAAGAAAGAGATTTAATCCTTCATGGGAAAAATTAACTTTGTCTAAGGGTTCATCTGTGACTTTTCCAAAATAGTCAAGTTCATTCACAATTTGCTAGAGCATGATGTAGACTTTCAATGGGATGACACAACTCTAAAATATTTTGTAGCAATTAAGGAAGCCATGGCATTCAACCCCTATCTTGGAGAAACTAGATTTCGCTAAATATGTCATAGGGACCTATAATGTTTATAACAATCATAGGGATCAATAGCCTACCTCCACTAACAATAGATCTTTGGCCAATTCACGAACCATCAGGGATGCTTCTACATCCACATCTAGTCAATTATCATCTAAAGTAGATAAGGTCAATGCTCTAGTGACTCCTCGCTACCAAGGACCTTATCATTTTATTATTCGATGAGGGTCCATACATCATGCTTTTGAGGTCATATTTCTTCTCTTTCCCGTTTTAATTTTTATGTAGATCAACCATGGGTTTGTAATGTCGTATTGTTCTTGAAATTCTCTTCTTTGTTTCTTCCTCCAATGTATATTTTCTTTGTTTTCCAATTAATCCTTGCTTCCTCCCTTTCTTTGGCATACTTCTGGTGTCTTCTAACTAATTTTCCCAACACAAATGCACTGGGGTTTTATTTTATTTTAGGCATCCCATGAGCACCTATCCCCCCACCATGAACACAAAATTTACTCTTAGTCAACGAGGGGAATCCTTGCAATCCTCCTCATTTTCTCAAGAAATATTATCTTTCTTCTTGCTTCATTTTCTAGCTAGAGTTTATTGTTGTTCCTAGAGGATGTCGTGGTTTAACAATATAGTCATTTTGCTTGTCAATTAGAAACTGATCTAAAAATATTAGCACCATATAGAAGACGCTACCAAACAAGTCATTGTAAAATATCATCTTTACAATATCCAATGATATAAGTTCTTTGATTGTTTGCTCTTCATAAAAATATTTTACAAGTTCAAAACACTTGTAGAGATTTGCTCACCACTAGTGATTAACTTTGATAATAATTCATAATCCTTTATCTAATTACTTAGGCGAAACATTTTTAATCCATTTATTTATCTCCTTATCAATGAATCTTTATCTCTTTAAGTATCACTTTTGGAATTTTTTGTATAAGACCTTCCTGAAAGACTGTGATTTTTCTAGTACAAATACTCGTCTATTCCTTTTGGCTAATTCCCTAAGTTGAAATTTACCACCACTCATGGATCTCCTTGACATTCAATATCTATGCATGCATTTTATTAATATAGATTCCTAAATCATGTACTATTGACATTGCACCCAATTTTATTATCGAAGTGATTACATAGACTTACCAATAGTGCAGTCACACAATTTTACTATCGTACAGTTGTAAAATAATATCATTCAAACCGTCCACACAGATCACCTTTTAAATAGATGAGCTAGTATAATACTTCACCAATCTAAAGAACTTTAGCTACTTCAAAACTTCTCATATTGGGAAAGAAAAAGCTCATTTTAAATATTTTTAATTAACTTTTTTAAAATAAATATAAAATTAAAGAGATTAAATATATTTAAATTATTTATATTTAATTATTTTAATGTATATTTTGAATATTTAAAAAAAATTAAGTATTTGAATTTATTTATATGTAAAAATACAACTTAAATTATTCTAATTATATAAATTAAATGGTTAGTAATTATGGAAATTTATCTTCATTTAAATATGGAGATTTATAATTTGTAATTAGATTTTGTTACAATATCATGGACTAATATTATGGCTTATCTATATGACATACAAAAAAGAACAATAATTCACTTTTGTATGACACTTGTTTATATAACTTTTTTTAATTAATCAATTTAATTAAATGAAAAAGACATAACGTATTTTGATATAAATTCCATCTTTATTTTATATTTATTACTAATATTATTTAAATATTCATAAGTGTAAATTTCTATATCTACTAATATTTTTTATAATTAATTAAAAATTCTATAACTTATATTTCCAAATAAATACATCTACCATCATTGAGCAAAGAGGTTCATTCTACAACCCATTATGAGGGGATGTGTAAGTATGTCTAGCTATCCTTTGAAATAAAACTAGAAATTAAAAATTGTGTTCTAAATTGAAAAATAATGTCCTTTATAATAATAATAAAAATGAATATGTTATAAAGTTAATTAAAAACAAAAATTTGGTAACCTGTTTTAATCTTATACTCTCAAAATATTTAAATAAACTATTTGAAAACTTATTTAACTAATTTTGTTATATCTTCATTATGTTTATATATAAAAAAATATTAGAAATAAATATTTTAATGTTTATATAAAAATATTCAATTAGATTATATATAATATTTTATTTGCTTCAAATAAATTTTAAACAATAAAAAATAATTATAATATTTTAGTTCAAAAAAATTAATGTTAAAATTTAATTCAAACCATATTTCCATCTTTACTTAAATAAAAATTAATTTTATTATTATTATTTTTATTATTTAATTTAAACATTGAACTACAGGGAAAACACATCCTTACACATAATACCGTACCTTTATAAATGAACAACTACTCAACTTGAAACACGTTCCGCCCATTTTTAGTTACTTCACAACCTCCGCCCATTTTTAGTTACTTCACAACCTCAGTTAGAGTTTGTACGTTTTATTGAAAATGAATAACTATTCCCAAATGCTTAATGGGAAACCTTATTAAAATTATGGATACATGGAAAATATGCATCCCGTGCATCTTCAACAATGAAACAACAACAGCCCACAAGATCAACAATTGTGCTTAATAAAAAAACATTATTAAAAATATAAAGCGTTTAGAATTAACTAGTGTGGTTTATCGAACCACACTGGTAATGATTATTGATGTGATTTCGCCCAAAATTTTCTAAACAATATTATGGATCACAGAAATCTAAATTCCTATATATTTATTATGCATCTTCCGCATAAAACAACCCATTACCCATATATGTCCAACAACGTGGCACACCAACCCCTGAAGAAATATGTTGTCTTTTTCTTCTCGCAAACAAAACCAAGCTGTACCTACATCTATTCCCACAACTCTACTCTACTTTGTCACATGTTAATGTCCCCCTCTGCAAAAATACAGTCGCCCACAGGTATTTGTCACTGTGGTTGGAGAGGGGAGTCATTGAATCTCTGAGGCCTCACAAATATTGGAATTTGGTTATTTTTTATTGAAAAAATATGATAGTAGGAGGGTGTGAATCTTGTTTTTGATGGTTAGTTAATTTTTATTGAAAAAATTTGATAATTTTTTTATGAAAATCTCACCAGAATTCTGCCAGGCGAATCTGTAATTCATTTCAAAATTCTATAATTCATTTTCATTATTGAAAAATTGTAGCGGCCATGATTGAACCGCGTAAACCCCAATGGCTCAGCATGGCCATTCCTTCTAAAACTGAATTTGTCTTCAATAACACTGTACATGGAAATCTCTAACTGATACATCCTATATCCCCAGACGAAAATTCAGGCAGGCAAGTAGAAATTGAATGAGGCGTTCTAATTATATACTGATGTTACAATGAAAAGAGCCCATGCTCAAACTGTCATATTTACACACTGTACGGATTAGGAACCCTAATACAGGGGCTGCAACACATGACCCTGTGGGGATGCGGGTGCGGAAGAGAGACGGAGGCAGCCGAGCACGCCCTGTTTGTAGGGTAGTAATGTTTTTTTTCTTAGCTCCTCCGCCTGAGCCCTGTTTTCTGTGTAGTGAAGCTCGTGCGCTGAAACCCTAACCCCCTTCCTGTTGGGACTCGATATATAATGAAGCTCCTGGGCCGACGCCGGAACTTCCCTCCTGATGGGACTCGATATATAATGAAGCTCCTGGGCTGACACCGGAACACCCTTTCTGTTGGGACTCGATATATAAGCAGTTCTGTTAGTGGTGCTGCCGGCCATCTGCTTCTTCTGGGCGTCTTTCGCTTGAGCCGAAGCCCTTTTCTTCTCTTTATCTGATGATGACAACTTGGAATAACTTGAAAAGGAAAGTCCCATCTCATCGCTGTCCAGCTTTGCGCCGTCGCTCTTACATCTGCGGAAAATAAAATCGGTTAAACTCCATTTTCTCCTTGACCCTCTCGGCTTCAACTGTGTCGAAGAAGAAGCAGAACCTACAATCTTGATTCCTTCCAATCCTTCCTCCTCAGCAGAATTGTGGATTACCCCATCATTCTTTTGTCCATTGCCTTTGCCTCCCCAGTGACAGAAGGAGTTCCTGCGAGGGGAAAGAGATCTGGCCAGGCAACGATGACGATTCTTGTTCTCGTTCCTCTGTCGGCCCCTGCATTTCTCCTCAGTGTCGTTGCCCTTTTTTGAAGTCACGGATGATTGCCCTTTGCTTTGGTGCTCAAAATTGGGCAACGGTGTTTTCTGAGGAACGGCGGAGGGTTGGATAGGACGAATGCGTCCGTTGCAGAAGAGCTCGTCGGCAGGCGACATCGGCACGGAAAGCGCTTCTCCATCGTTGCCATCGGATAATCTGGAACTGAACTCAAAAGTGGAACCCAAAAACCTTTCCTGAGCCATTATGGGAAATGGGTGCTACCAATGGTCAAAATCAACCCTACTCTCTGCTACAAACAGTTGGGGTTTTAATGAGAGGCGATGGAGATGTATATAAAGGTCGTTAGAATGAAGGGAATATTTCTAAGCAGTCTTGAGAAGCACGCAACAATAGATCTCGATGTTTATGGATGTGAAATCCGAGGAACAATTGACTTATGGATCTCTAGTGGACATCTGGCCCACGGACGGTGTTAAAGTATCACAGCCCAGGCTGCGTGATTCGACACGGAAACCGTCATCTTTTGTTACATTTTAAATTCGTGTATGATTTTGTCACGCTATGTATGAGATTCTCATATGATTTTTTAATGTAAGGCAGGGTTATATTTCTTTTCCTTCTTCCAGAAGGAAGAAAAATTGTTTAACGAAGAGGCCTGGTAAGGAAGAAAAATGCGCTCAGAATTGTAATTAGACTTTTCTTCCTATCATTTTAATGAATTTGATTAGTCTTTCTTCATATTATTTTAATGGATTATGGTGAACAAATCAAATCACCAATGAATTGTCAATGCAAGAAGAAACCACATTGATTAATTACAAGTTAAGAAGAAAATCACCACCATCCTAAAAGCCAAAGACTAAAATGATCAAACCTGGCGTGAAAAAAGTTAGCATGGGAGTTGCAGGCCCGAATGAACCAGGTTCAAAAGTAAGAATGGAAGCGATTGAATGAGAGAAGCATGAGCTCAATTTCAAGAAATGGCCATGGTCGACAAAATGGAGGATGAGACCTTCATATTAGATAGAGTTAAGATTCATTCATGTTAGATAGAGTTAAGATCTACTCATATTTATATTTAAGTGTATGATAAGTTATATGCTCTATAAAGAGTAGATTTGGTTAAATGATTTTATATTTAAGTATAGGATAAGTTATATGTTCTATAAAGAGTAGATTTTGGTTAAATGATTTTATAGCAACTAGTTTAATACATATTATATAGCAAGTAAGGGAGTGACTGATTTAAAATGAATGATTTATGATTTTATTGAAAGTTTATGATAGAGAGTGTGTATGAATATGTATTTAGGTTAGTTGAGTATTGTTTCAATTTAATGGCAAGCAATATATCAACGATGTAAAAAATTGTGGTGCAAAAGATATTGGAGAACAAAATAATGATTCGGGCCCACACAAATTTTTGGGTGTAAGTTGTGAGAGTAATAAAAGAATAATGATTATTGGTCCACACAAGCTCTTGTTGCGAGAGATAAAAGAATCATGTTTCTTGGCCCAAACAAGCTTTTGGATACAAGTTGTGAGAGTGATGAAAGGGTAAAATTTGTTAGTGTACATTTAAAAGAATGTTCATCTTTATCAATGTTGTGATGGCATCCCATTGTCTATAATGGACATTGTCAACTTTATGTAAGAGTGAACTTGTCATACCTTTGGAAAGAATAAAACTTCTATTAATTTACTTTTTGCTAGATTTGATAAAGATGAGCACAACATAATGTGCATTGGAAGAGTGATGAGACGTTGAAATATGATTGTAGTAGATAAAAAGCCTTGAACATTCACAACAATTATATAATTGTCAAGGATCCCTCCTTGAACATTCACAACAATTATATAATTGTCAAGGATCCCTCCTTGTAGCACAGAGCTCCAGTGTCCCCGACAATGCCAAAAAAATTGTTTAGCCTCTTTGCATTGACGAACCAACCAACCATACTAGAAAAATCATTGTAAACAACCAATATTTAGATGGGAAAAAGGCTAAATTATGTATGTTTTCCAAACTCTCTCTTCTTTAAGATGAATAAAGCTTTGAGGGTGGGGGAGATGTTGACTAGGCCAATGAGTTTACCAAGTGTAAATGAGTCACTCAAATGTGAAGTCAAGTCAACAAGATACTTGGATTGGCCAAATGACCAAGGTTGGTAGTCATGGTATTTGCAATAGCCTTCCAGTAATGTAAGCATATATATAGACGAAGAATATGTGATGTGAGAGAGATATGCGTTGTCATTGATCTCATAATAAAAACTAGTTGTTGTTGATTCCACTAATACTTTTCTCCTCTTCCTCCTGCTATATATACATGCTTGTATATTACGGATTGTATTGTAACTTTGTGTAATCCCTTAGATTAAAATAGTTCACCTCTATATTACAACGATTATCCTCCAATTTCTCATGAAATGGTGTGACACCAAACTTCACAATAAAAATAATTAAGAAAACAAAGTATTAAAAAAACATTATTTTTCTCCTATAACTAGAAACCCACTTCTTCACAATAAGTGGAATAATCTTTTAACCCTATATTAATACACTTCTCTACACCATAATTCCAATTAACATTGAAGTAATTTTGTAACCCTGTAATAATACACTTCTCTACACAATAGTTCTAATTATACTTGTGTTAGAGATGTATTGCTAAATAATTATACACAAACATGAATATCATTTAAATGATTATTCTCATAAATAAAATTAATATACATAATTTTAGAGATTTAAAAAAAAGATATCACTATTCCAACCTAGATAATGTCATTGATAATGTCATTGCAATTTATTTTTTTCAAAAGTACCTTTAACTTATTCATATAAATTCCCATTAAAAAAATCTTAATTAATCCATTATTAGAATTAATCTTTAAAAGCAATCTTCATTGCTCTTAAACTAAATCATAATATATTATCCAATCCCATCGTTACACACGTTAAATTCGGTAACTTTAAAGGAAGTCTGGAATTTTATTTTTATACACCCTGTCATAATTAAAAAAAATCAATCTTATATTTTCAAAACAAATCATAATATATTATCCAATCTCATCGTTACACACGTTAAATTCGCTAACTTTAAAGGAATTCTGGAATTTTATTTTTATACACCCTGTCATAATTAAAAAAAATCAATCTTATATTTTCAAAACACCCCTCCACCTTTACTAACCTTCAAAGATTTACGGGATTTGCCACTGAACTGAACATCATCGCATATACCTTAGATGTCACACCAAGAGCACCATGTAATGGCTGACGTTTTTATTGCCTAAAAGGTTGGTGTTTAATGCACGTGTACATTATTCGTTTTTATGGTTGAAAATAAATAGCTTGCCATTGGGCCCTTAAATTAGCGGGGACTGTATATGCCGCGTGTTAATGGGTGATTTTTTCTTGCTTCGAAATTACGTTGGCGGTGCCGTGGCAAGGATGTTTCACAGTTTTGTATGGAAACATTCATATGTCAACGTTGTATGGAAAAATTGTGCAGTTGTTTATAATGTGATTTTTTGAAAGTTTTTTGATGGGTTTTTTCTGTCAAAAGCCGATAACAATTTATTGGAATCACAAGTTTGATACCTAGTTTCTGCACAATTAAAACGTTTCAAGGGTTTTTCAAGGTGCTGAATCCAAATATACAGTTAAAAAACCATTTTAACTGCAACAAATTAAGATTTAACCTCAATTTGTTCCTTCCGATTCAAAAAGTCGCATTATAGACAACTCCAAAAATTGTACCTAGTGTTTTAAAAAACATGATTATATTAAAAAAATACAAAGAAATCTCCAAAAAATCGCATTATACACAACTCCAAAAATTGTACCTAATATTTCAAAAAACATGATTATATTAAAAAAATACAAAGAAACGCGTGAGATGAGAGATGGGTCGCGTAACCAAACGAATGAAACTTCCTTGTGAAATTCTCGAAACAGAGAGTAATAGTCACATCTTTCAATTTGACTGAAATCAGACGAAAGTATTTCTAAAATATTTGGATATTGAGAAAAAAAGAGTTATATTTGCATAATTAAACTAAATATTTTTATTTTAAAAATTATTTGAATTCAATAATTTATATACTTGTGATGTTACCTAAATTTAACCACTAAATTTTTTTGCTGCTGGTTATCTGCATTGTTTTCAATTTTTTCATTAGTATTTGTTGCACTAAAGTATTAACATTTGTAAAAAAACAATTATCTAGGTTGGATTAGAATAGTTAAGGTTCAATGAAAATTTCATTATTTATTTATTTTTTAATAGAATGTTTCTATTAGATGATGTGGTAATTTTTTTTAAGGTAAAAGATAAAATTAAAATTAAAAACATAAAATGTGAGGAGGTTAGTGATGTAAAATCATTATTTATTTATTTTTCAATAAAATGTTTGTGGCAATTTTTTTAAGTAAAAGACAAAAATAAAACTTAAAAAATAAAATTTGACATTAGTGATATTAGAGATGAAAATGTTTACTTTATAATGTTGATTTATGTTCCTAATATTTTTATCTACTACTTTGGTGAGCTTCTAATTTTATTACTAATCACTATGTCTACTATCTAGGTGAGTCTCTAATTTTATTAGTGATTACTATCCATTTCAGAATACTTAGCATTCTTATGTAGCCTAAATGCAACTACCCTATGGTTGCTTTTTTGTTTTTTTTAAAGAAGTCTTGTTAAATGAGAGATGATGCATTCATGTTATCTACTACTTTGGTGAGCCTCTAAAGGGAAACATGGTGCAATAAACCACCAAACCAAGAAGCATAATTATCCAAGTTAGGAGAAATGAGATTCCCTTAACCAAAGGTTGTTATCAACTAATCTAATTCCAAGAAGAGAAAAATACTCCATGAGATATATCCTTCTCAGTCGATTTAATGCTCAAAGCTACTAGTAACAAACCCCACCAATGTGATGAAGATCACGATGTGGAACCTCATACAATATGGGTTGCAATAAACCTTACGACTTGGTTAGCATCCCCCAAAAATGTGTAGTAGTTTCAAATATACCATAATTTCCTTCACAAATTGGTCTTAGGTTATATACCCTACATTTATACCATTGCCACATGGTAGCATGTATATCCATATGTTTTATTAGTCATGGTGCAGAGTTTTACTAATGAAGTTAAAGAGACTAACATAGTTGTATAATAGGAATATCATACACTAATGGTAAGTAATATAAAATAAGAGATGAGTGAATGGTTGGTACTCATCTTTAACAAACAAAGTGACCTAGAAAATGAGGCTACACCTAAAGGCCAATAGGTGGGTAAGGGCCTACTTTCTTTTCCTTTAGTTGTGCATTAATAAAAATAGTATTGGAATTAGAAGCTCCATGGAGAGGACCAATATTAGCATGTTTCACCATAGTTTCTAGATGTTACCGAGGGATACCTTCAATAAATTCCATTTTGTAAGCCTTTTTGTAGAAAAAGGTCAACTTTTTTTCTCTAAACTTTGAAGTTTGTGCAAAAGAGATGAGTGAGAGCCATCTTGTTCCTCTAATACATGAACAATGAATAATTTGTTAATCTAGTAAGGTTTCATGAGCTTGACAATGTTGGTCTCCCTTGTGTGAGAGAACTTAAAGTCATAAACCCATTCTTTGAATTCCATTTCAATCTGTCCCTTGCATATCTACTACCTTTTTCTATTGAATTCTCAATTCCATGTCTTGAACTTCCTGTTTGATATGTTGTTGTAGCTACTACAATCCCCCCTCCTAAATTTTTTCCTATGCCTTGATTTTGGCCTCCCTCTTGTTTATAAGAAATTATCTTTCATTGTTGTTAAGTATTCACTTTGTTTGTCTAAGTGTTATAAAGAATTATCCTTACATGCAGTGCTTTTGATGACTTGATTAGGTTATCTTGATGATGGACAAGTTTTATAGGCGACAACTAAGCAAATTTCAAACACAATCCATTCCCTACCATAATCTTGCACCAACTGTTGATATTCTCTCTAGAAACTGTGCAACTTTTTGTCACTGGAAACTACGCTAGGCCTTGAGGATCAAAACTGCACAATTTTGAAGACAAGCAGTCATTGAGCATAGTAACTGTGCTAGCCCTCTTTCACAATCAAGACTATGTAATCCACTGAGACAGTGAACTGTGCAATCCCTTGTTGTTGGGCATTTTGCAATTCCTTTTTCCAGTGTGACTGCGCAGTTTCCTAGATCAAGCCAATGTTCATCCCTAGATAATAGGGAGTCCAACATTAATGTTTTACAAGTGGCATAAAGTTGTTATTTTCTTATCTCAAGACAAGTGTGGCTTTTTCCTTGATTTTAGGCATGCGCGTCATAAACCCTAAAATAACCTCGTGGGGGCTAAATCTACATAATAGACACTCTTAGAGCTCATTTGTACACTCAAGATTGGATCTTTGGCCTTCCCAACAAGATCAAGGAGCTTTTGAATTAGTTTGCAACGCTTTTCTAGGTAAGATTTGCATGTGTCACTTTTTATTGCTTTCTTTGTTGCTTTTTCTTTTATAAGTGTTATTTCTCCCATTTATTCTCATGATAGTTGTCGTTTCTATTGTTATTAGATTGTATAAGTGCTTTTTCATTCCATCATTTAGTTTTTACAAGTGTCGCGTCACCTTCTTGATTTCCTACCAGTAGTTGTTGTTGTTGGGCCCTTTTGTGCATGCATGTTTTTCCTTTTGCATGAACATTTCTGGCCCATGCTATTGATCAATCTAACTCACCTTAAGGCTGATCTATACTTTGTTCTTCCTTAGCATCCAGATCTTGAATTTTTTCTCTCTCCTTCATGGGAATAACTACGGAATTCTTGAGCAACTGTTTCCCCTTCCAACTACGCATTTCGCATCTTCAAGGCTCAAGCATCATCCTTGGCCTCTAAGAATTCACAGTGAGTAGTCATTGGCTTTCCCAAATACGCAGTGTGTAGTGTTAAGCTTCAATCCTCAACCTTGGCCTCCAAGATTGTACAATGTGCAGTCTCTTCCCTCAACTACCCAGCTGAGACCTTAAGCTCCACCCTTGTCTACTGAGACTATACAGTGCATGGTTCAAGAGCTTAGTCTACCTCTCTGAGCCTAGAAACTATGCAATCCTTCTTTCTAGTGAGAGTGTTGTTGCTTTAATCTTGATGAATGAACTGATCTTCTTGATTTAGTTTTTTCTTTCCATGAGTGCATCTTTTGATATAGGTTCTATAGGTTTTGATCTCATCTCTCTTTCATCAGTTGTCATCATCATGCCTTCAAAGAGACCATCCTCAAATGAAACTACACAACACAACATTGGTGAATTAGTTGAGAGCACTCAAGCTACCATGCTTATTCTATCTGACACTTAATTCTTCATTGAAAAGGATTCAAGTATCGCATGGCATACAGTCAAGGATGCATTCATAGCTACCAATTTCAAAGTAGATGTATATAAGCGTATATAAGTTAGGTTTTCATAGAGTTGCTTTTAGGTTCCCAATTTCCCCTTATGTAGATATCATCAAGTGGATTTTGTCACACTTGGATATAAAGACCATGACCCTTAGTAGTGTTAGTAGACAATGACTTGCTTCATATTTGGCCCATGATATTCACCTCATGTATCACTTGCCTAAGCCAAAGGCATACATGGATTCACATTTTTATGCAATTGCTAGTTAATACTTGAGAACCAAAGATGTTATCAAAACTTGGGTGAAAGAGACATCTAAATTTTACCAAACACCCAATAATATATACAAGACTAGATCTCTTAGAAAAGTGTTCTAGTAATTGTATTATGTTGTCAGATATATGGTCAGAAGAATACTGAAACCTACCCTGGAGGTTGGGTTTACATGTTGCATTTGATTATTAATGAGGGTGTTGACGGTGCTAGACCCGCCAACATGTCAGGGGATCTCCCTAGTAAGAATTCCCAACTAGACCTCTAACCATTTGGAGTATGAGTCCCAGTTGTGGATAGTATGGTATCGCCTTGACTGCGGTTGTGCACAGAGGGAAGTAGCCCCTTAGAATCATGTGATACCACACAACTTGAAAGGGAACACACGAGTAGAAAGACATCACGAGATAGAAAGCATGATAGCCAACGATCCAAAGTGATGGATTATATCAACAACACGCTTCGATAAGATTCATACAAACACATACAGAATAGTCCATACGTACATGCATAAATTACAACTACACACATCATTAAAGTAACTAGGATAGACAAACAACAATAACAGCATATGCATGAAACGTGTTGGCTCTATTATATAAAAAGAGTGAAAGATCCAATCATACATACAATTTTTACAACCACTAGCTCTGATAGCCGAACATTACAGTCACTACCACCTGCTCCTCCAAAGAGATGTACTAGCTCTGCACTGTGGAGAAGTCAAGGCTTGTTACAATACACTCCAAGATTTCTCTAAGTTATCCCTATGAAAACTTGGCTCCCAAAATCCTGTACAATGAGTTATGAGGTTCTATAAATAGCAAAGGGTGAGGTGACCCTTGACATTCCCCTTTCTAACTCTTCACCTACCATCATGGCTCTTCAACTTACACATGACTGTTACATTCTACTATTGACACTTGTTCTTTCACTTTTACAACATATTTACATTACAATCTGCACATGTACCCATCTTAGACAAAATAGGCTTGAGTAAGCCATGCAAGACATCATTCAGACTCAGACAATTGTGGGAAGACTAACTCTTCGACATCCTCTCGATGATCAATGGTAATGAACTAATGCCAAGCTTGGTAGTCTGTTATGGTGTTTTTGTACTCTCCAGTGACATCCTTCTGAAAGCGAACTCTTGCCTCCATTGCATCCGGGTACACTGATTTGGAACCTCTGTCCAAATTGTTGGATAACATGTGCATCATGGCCTTGAGTGCAGCCATACCAACAACATACTGGTGCATAGTGTCCGTGCTCATCTGCAAGACTATGTTGGTGGCTATGTGCATCAACTGATCAAATTAAATGTCCAGCTCTAGTCAGACTTAGTTCTTTGAATTTACCTCAGTGTGTGTGCCAATGGATGGGATCGCATGCTTGTGCACAATGACATCCATGCTCCTAAACACTTGCTCATGTGAAGCCTGTAAACTGGTGATGAGCTATGAGAGTTACTCATAGTTTCAGATCTGACTCTGGATGTGTGCCTTCAACTCTACCGCCTTTGGCTTCATCATATTTTGCAATTGCAATGGGGCTCCCTTGTACCTCATCGTCCATATTTGCATGTGATCGACAATAGTGTGTAAATATGACAAGATGCATTCTCTCCTAGCACAGTGCTGCTGCCAACAGTTAAGATGGATAACTTACTTTTTCACAGTGACCAACCTCAAGTACAACCTCACATCACTGTCTCGAGAGATGATACTTCATCTAGCATCTCTCTCCTTAGCTCTGCTCTAGTGGATGTTGTAACTTGCTCTTCTCCCTACTTGGCCACTTGTAGCTCCTTAGCCATGTAGTTGTTCTCATCTATCAAGAATCTAACACTTGAGCTGGTGACTTTGGCATATGATCTCGTAGCGTTGGCCAATGCAGCTGGATGTTTGTGCACATCTAAAACGATCGCTTGTTCTTCAAACTGCGCAGGAGATACATGGAAACTCTGTCTAAATGCACAAATTTGTGTTGTGATTTGTCAAACAATATGTTATGCACATCTGTTTCCGGATTGTCCTCAAGGATTTTAGTGTCTCCTTGATCTCTTAGGAATTTCTCTGCTTCCAGATTTGGTGAAGCCAATGAGGTGACTGTTATCACCCCAAGAAACTCTCCTAGGTTGTATATCAGAGATGCTCGGGAACATTACAAACTCAACATAATGTTGGAAATGGATGAATGGAAGGAATGATACTTGTTCAAGCCAGATAACCACTCCTACTTTGCTTGACTCCAGACATGTGTGAATACCCCCAAGCTACAAGGCTTTAGACCACCAATTACTCATAGTTTAAGGATTGGGTGAATATGGAGAATACTAACCACACCAGCAGATGCACAAGACCATGTGATGGCCAGCTGCAACGAGTAAAGAGGTTTACAAATCCGTTTCCTAATGCACAGATGGGATGACAACTCTCTGTTACTAAGTAAACAAAAACCTGAATACACATTCACTGATACATACAATATTTTAACACAGAGGTAGGATGACAGCTCCTCTACTGCTAACATCAAAAGTTCATGAAAATTGCATGACAGGCATAGCCTAGAACCAAATAGAAATGAAAGTGAGAAATTAACAGCAAAAGAAGCTTGTATTAGCTGAAAAAGAAGACGAGACGCTCCAAGTATCAAAGTAGTTACAGTCTCCAGAAATTGAACCTTACATCAAAACAACAACCATAAACCTGATTACATCTGTTTGGGTATATATAGAGTTTCATTACAAAGACATTATGCTACTCTAGGCATGGAGGGGTCATAATTGGCCACCAACCACTTTAACTGTTTGATGGAATCTTTGGTGCAATCTGTTGCCTCAATGAACAAATTTGATCTTCTCGGGTGCTCTGTTGTACTTCTCGAGCAGGTGGAGTGTCATAAAGAATAAAATTCCTTAACTGCTGAACGCACTTATCTGCTCGAGGTTGGTCCTTTCTTTCTCAGCCATCCTTCCTATTGAATGCAGTTGTTGAGGAGTAACTGCGCAGAGTACTGAACACTGGTCACCTTTGTCCTTTCGGGAGTACGGAATGGTTGAGTACGAGAGGACTGCATGGCGGACGTATGAACAGGACGGGAAATGGATATCAGCCATTGGATCACGCACATGGACGGTGGATATGGCTCAGTGGGAGGTATCGGGAGGAAACAAGGGTAGGCAATCGTGAGCCATTGGATCTCGGGTGGACAGATCCAACGGTCATCGGGTAGAAGAGCTGCGCGAAGGTTAACGAGTGCGGACTACGGTTTTGGCGGTACGTGGTATTTATTGCACCACTTTTGGAGGGTGAGCGGTAATCGTACAAGGGCTTGTGATCATAATCATCACATGACACGTGGCAGATGGGGAGGGGAAAAAACCACTTTGATCGCGATTTAATGCACGGGCAGTTTGTGGGTGTGGGAGGAGCGAATGTCGTCCGATCACAGCGGAGTTGATCGGACGAGATGGATTTGATCGCACAAGTTTTCAACTGATGTGACAGGGAAACAACGGATAGCACTTTTTACGAAGGTGCACGGTTATATGGGTTTCAGGGTTTTAATGCGTAGGGCTTAAGAAAAGTGGAGTTTTATAGGATTTCAAACAGAATCATGTATAAAGGGGTGAGAGGGGAATGGGCGAGGAAATGGAGAGGGGCGAGGATATATGGTGTAGGCCTTCTTTGAGTAGAACCAAGGACCGAGCTTACTTCTGCTCCTTGAACATCAGCGACCTGCAGCAAAGCTAACACTGGCTCCTTCTGGGGATGAGATCCTCGCTGTGAGGTCTCAAGAACTTGCAGATCAATGCCTTTCCTGTGAAAACAAATTTGCAAAAATTCCTAATGTTCCATTGGGCATGGAGTCTAATTGAGCCTACGCTAAAACAACATATTTACAATTTTAAGGCCAAAAGACCCTACATAACATAAGTTATAAGAAAACGCCCATTAACTAGGCCATCAAAAATTGCTTCTCCTCCCATACTTTTCAGCATGAAGGTGTTGTTCCCTTGAATCTAAGAAATGATAAAAGGTCTTGTCTAGAAAGCATCAAACTTCCCATGGTTTCCTTTCTTTTCTTTCAGTGCATCCCACTTCAGAACCAAATCTCCAACCTGAAAATTATCTATTTTTGTCCTTCTATCAAAAGCATCTTTGATCTTCCTATAATGTGCTGCAGACTTTTCAACTAGCTGTTCTCTGATTTGGTGTACCTCTTCTAAATCAGTGATCCTTTTTGCCATATCTTCTTCCTTATCTTGCCCTTCATGTAAGAACTTTGCCACAGGGAGAGTTAACTAAATTAGGAATACAGCCTCAGTGCCATATACCAACTTGAATGGGGAATTCCCTGTGGATCTCTTAATGGTCACTCTGTCAGCCCACAATGCATATTTGAGCTTGGAATCCCAATTCTTTTTGTTGTCTTCCAGTAGCCTTTTAATTATCCTTATCAACCTTTTGTTGGAGGATTCTCTTAGACCATTGCCTTGAGGACAGTATGAGGTGGAATGAACTAGTTTAATGCCCATTGAATTGCACATGTCCACCAGGTCTTTTGCCTTGAAGGTTGCTGCATTGTTTGTGACTAATTTATGTGGACAACCAAATCTGGTGAAGATATGCTCTGTCAAAAACTTCATGACGACATTATGATCAGCCTTCCTAGTAGGGATTTCTTCAATCCACATAGTGAAATAATTAGTAGCTACCAAAATCCCTTCAACTGTTGTTTCCCTTAAAATCTTTGGCACCTATCACAAGATTTAACAAATGAAAATACATCAGAAAATAAAGAGGGCCAATAATGTCCAGCTCTCAGGATTTTGTGGGCTGTAGTTTTCCAATAATGATGTCCTCCACACATGATGGAATGAAACTACTGCATAACCTCCATTGATTGTTCTTTGTCTAGACATCTTACAGGCAACCCAGTGTTGGTCACTTTAATTGCTTATTAATTAAACAGTCAAGTGCCACATAAATTGTCAACCCGGGGAAGTCCGATTTTTTCAAAGGCAACTACGCACTATATGTACTCAATCTTAATAGCACTAAAAGTTGTAGTATAAACAAATCACACCTTGTTTAAAGCTTCACTCTGTGTTACATCAATCACACTCTATTGCAGATATCTAACAAGAGATGAATAATTGAACAGAAAGAATAAATCTGCAAAAGAAAATAATGGCTATTCTATAATAGAGGATCAGGATCCTATCCCCAGAGTGGGAACCTTCAACACCTGCCTCTGTTTATCTAGTTTGCCAATTCACTCTGTAAACCTAATCACCGGTGAGACATCCATGAAATAACATCAATCGATTAAGAAAGAAACAAAGTTTCAGCAAAGGTAAAATAATATCCAGAAACAATACTTGTTAACAAGGTATGAAGAGAAATCACACTTAACACATGACAAAAAGATAATGGGTGAATCTTGTGATGAAGGTGGGCCCTACCTTCTCACAAGATTCCCCAGGAAACAGAAGCTAAAATGAGATACTTAGAACAAAACTCTATTCATTCATCAATATACCATATTACAGAAAAGATTCAGTCTCGTTCCCTCAACTAAAACCCCTGTTATAGCCTGTTCATTCCCCCCCTTCTAATGTAGATGTCTCCTCTTTATATAGAGGAGACATCTATTATAGAAGTTTTACACTATAGATTCTAGTTCAACCCATTATACAAAAATAGGGAAATCAGTTTCCCGTCAACCGAATGTTGTTATAGTAATTTAGATTATAAACGTTACATCGAATGTAACAACTTCCTTGGTGATCGATCGGGTTCCTCTGTTGTTGTCAAATCTAGTACGCAAATCTCAACTGTTTCAGCTTCGAGATTTGCGTGTTGTTCCTGTTGTTTCAGCAACTACAAAAGATAGTCCTGCCAGCTTCAGGAAGTTTCAACAATGCGGGTTGCACATCATTCTTTAATTGTTCAGCAACTAATCGACTTCAAAGATCAATTATGAAGACAGCATGATTACATGTTAAATAATTAAACATATAGCGATGAGAAGAGTCACTGCATACCTTTGGAATAATTGAGTCAAAACACTAACAAAGACTTTCAAATATGGGTTGAAAAGGGTGATATTATGACAAAATGTATAGTTAGAGAGAGACAATATGGGGTCCTAACACCCCCCCAACTGAAAGGATTGCATGTCCCCATGAAACTTCTACTCTGAGTCTGAGTCTGAATACTAGGATGTACAGTGCAAATTGCTTATGCAGTAAGCATAGAAAGTGCTGTCAACCATGTCTCTAAACCCTTGGACATTCTAAACTTTTTGCCATGCTGCAAGCTCCTCCATTTTGGACAATGTGAACTGAGCCTTGTATTGCTGTCCTGGAAGCCATAAACGAGGGAAGTGAAAGTGATAACCCAACCATTTCTCAGCACACCGTTGAATACATTTAGCATAGTTAGGTATTTGTGAGATTGTTGCCTGAAGATTGAGAGGGTTAAAGGGATGGTACTCCCTTCTCTCCTTAGGACAATGTTCACAAAATAGATTGTTTGCTTGTATAGCCAAAGTTCCCTTAGTATTGACATAGTGTTGGCAGTCCTCCAAGACTACAGCCTGTAGTTTTCTGATATGGTCATTCATTCCTGTCTCTCATAGAACTCATTGATGTTCAACAATAAAAACAACGGCATTTTGTGGCTTAGCTTGGATCCAGAGAAGGCATTTCTCCTCATTGTGTGTTGCTGACTTGAAAGAATTTTGCCAGGTAAGTTGATTAGCCAAGAAAGAAACGAAGGCTCTAATCTGAATATCACCAATGGGAGGAATTAAATTAAGCTTCCTATCTTCAGGCATGGCCTCATTATGAAGATAGAGTTCACATAAAAAATTCTGTTCACTATTTGACGCTTCTGCAAAAGTCTCAATAAACTATTGAGGTGTAGACACCTGGTGGGGTCGTCCATCTCTGATCGCTTTCACTTGGAAGAACGCTAAGCGTTCTCTTAGAAACACAGAATAATTAAAAGATGGTTTTCTAGTGGCAAGTAATCTTTGAACCAGGTCAAAGATAAGAGACAGTCTGGTTTTTAGCTTTTTGTTTTCCTTGTGTTGTGCACGAGACTATTTGAGGACTTCCCAATTTCTATATACATGATTGAGCCATAATGATTTATGTTGCTAAAATGCTTTTCCTTATGAGAGATCATACTCTGTCTTCCATGTATCCCTCAGTTCTTGAAAACTAGAGGTCTGAGTGGAAACAGTGCTTACACATCAAGGTTCAGTCTGGGTACATACAGTCTTTAAAGACTTTGGTGCTGGTTTTTCATCTGTAACAACTAGGGTAGGCCGGGGTGGTTTTATTTCTTCCTCAAAGGTCTTTGAAGGCCCTGCTGGTTCTTGTGTAATAGTAGGGCGTTCCTTTTTAACTATGACAGGAGCAGATACAGGAGTGGATCCAGGCAATGGAACTTCGATTATCTTATAACCGGCTCGAGAATAGAGATCACTACATTCACTGCACATGTATTCATTGTGTCAATCCTTTTCTACACTCTTTTTAGCTACAGATGCTACCTGAGCTAAAATGTACAGATTGAGTTCTTTTTCATAAGCTTCCCTTGCCATTGTTAACACATGCTTATAAGCCTCAATCTCAGATTTCAAAAACTCGTTTCTTCCTGAAGGGAGGCTAAAGTAACCAGGTCTTCTGTAGCAGTTGTAGGTTCCAGTGGATGGGAGGATCGTTGTTCGGTGGCAGCTTCATCATTTTCATTCTCAACAGGTGGTTCTTGTGTAACACCTGTTAGGTCAGTGGCTGGTTCTTATGTAACAGCCACATCTAGGTCGTCTATCTTTTGTCTCTCAACAGGTGGTTCTTGTGTATCACCTGTTAAGTCAGTGATTGGTTCTTATGGAACAACCACATGCTATACATCATCTTGGGTGTTTACTTTTGATAAATTAGCAGCTGGTTTTTATGGAGCAGCTGCGTCCTCTGAAAGAAATGATGTCACAAAATCTTGAACACTTTGCA
The DNA here is from genome assembly GCA_000404065.3 of Pinus taeda. Classification (NCBI taxonomy): domain Eukaryota; kingdom Viridiplantae; phylum Streptophyta; class Pinopsida; order Pinales; family Pinaceae; genus Pinus; species Pinus taeda. Next base: position 25,442 of record APFE030308003.1, on the reverse strand, counting down.
TTTCGGTACTCGAGGGTGAGGAAGGTAAGGATTCAGGGCTTGGCGGGGTACGGGGTTTTAGGATGATACGTGGGGAATTTGGGGTCATGGCCTCAGTTGTTGCAGATGTCCTCGTTCGTCTCGAAGGTAAGGAGGTAGGAAAAACAATGGTTTTTCTCTTACGAACATTTTTCCTTAGGATAGGGGGATTATCAGTAATAGCGGCTTCCTTAATTGGAGCCCTCATTCTTCTCTTTAGTGGGGGTGCAGCTTTTTCTTGTCTTTTTCTTTTGAGCTTAATAATGAATTATCATTGGGAATATGGACGATGGACGTGGATGATTCGGTTACATTAAGGGGTGGGGTCTGTTGAGGATTTTCAGTGCCCAATTGGGGTGTTTCGGCTGTTGGTTGCTGAATTTCAGCAACTTTCTAGAGATTTTCTACTGCCGGTTGAGGGATTTCAGCAGCTTGCTGGGGAGGCTTGTCAAGGGGAGGAGGATTGTACAAGGAAAATCCCCTATGGATTAGGAGCTGAACCAAGCGATGGTGCATGAGGGAGAGGAGTGGGTGCCTTGCATTCACGGAATAGTGTGACATATTCTTTAGACAACCAAGCAGATAGTATGGCATATTTAATAAACGACCATGTCTTAAATTATTCAACAACACAAAGTCATGCTGGTACACTACCTGGTAATGTCCTTCACAGGTGAAGTAGTGCTAACGAACTCTACAACCTTTGGCCATGGTGGTGGTAGTAAACAGAGTGCAACACCCCTGCCTTTAGGTTCGACCCACTCCCCTGGTAGAAGAAAATCTTGATGTGCATTCAGAATGAGGTGTTTCTGACTGAACCAACGAATTCCATTGGTTGGTAACCCTGAAACCTATGCTACATCCTCCTATGTTACTAGCATTCACACTCCATGAACAGTAGAGTATCCTTCTTTCAAATTGCATGCGAATTCTAGAACTTGCTGAGAATCAAAATCTGGGAGCCTTCGGAAACAGTACACCCATCCTGCTTGTAGAAACATTTGGTATGCTTCCTGGTAAAGTTCCAATAGAGCCGTTGAGCCAGGTTCATGTCTAACAGCGTTTCCTCCCATAGTTACTGGTTTAGTAAAATGCAGAGTACAGAACCGAGTTGCCGCCACCGAAACAGAGTAAGATGTTGCAAATGAGGTTATGACACAATAAGATAGAGACGGGGTGATGAGACACGGTCGTGAAAGAAACAAATGAAGGTAATTGGTGTATCATGGAATGATTGCAATATTTTTGTATTCCCCTTCAACTGTGGCTAAAATGATAGGTTTGAATGTACGGTGATTTTGGCAATCATATCAATATCTTCTCATTAACTACAGTTTAGTATTTACACATAAACACGCATACCTTCACATTTTACCTTTGGTTGTTGTGCGGAAAATATAATCTCATCGTTAATAGATCACTGATGGTCATGAAAAGGGGTTTATAAAGTATGAGTGTATTTATACAAAAGGTTTTCTATATTCACGAGAAGTGATAGTGAAGGAACACAATTATCAGGATGAATGGTTGATTCCTTTAATGAAGAGTGATATGTATCCATCGTTTTTAAGAGAAAGTAATGCCTCAATCTCAGGAAAAATGGGAGAATTGGTGCTTCTTAGGGAAAGATGAAAAATATTGGTGTTTCCCTAATGGAGAAAATGGGGAAAAAAATTGGTGTTTCAGCAACGGGAATAAAAAATGGTGTTTCAACAACAGGGAAAAAAAATGGTGTTTCAGCAATGGAAAAAAAATGGTGTTTAAGCAACGGGAGCCAAGCTACTTACGGAGGTGGCTTAGTGATCAGACCTGGGCCAGCATAACACCTACCGAGAGCAGGTGAACCAACCGAGGGATTGGCCTTTTAGACTATTTCTTAGGTCTACGCAGGGCCCAACACGGAGCCCGCTTGGGCGTGTCAAGTAGCCTAAACCCACGCAAATTGCCCCTTTGATCTATTGGGTGGGTGGCGGTGGTCGAGCGTGCTCTACCCCTCTCCTTTTTCAGTCGAGCCTGCTTCGCATCCTTTTAGACGAGATTCCACTCTGATGCATGCTCTGGCAAACTACCGCAACATGGCTAAGCTAAGAGAATTAGATCGAGTAAGTGAATAGTCTAATGAATATATATTCATTTTTGGAGGCATCTGAATCTCTTTTTTATGAAGCCGTAACTACACATGCTCATATATAACCACCATAACAGAGCCGTAAGGCCGCTCGACCATAAGGATGCTACAGCAGGCTCGATATTGTTGAAGGGTAGTGAGAGGGAATGGATTATGATTTGAAGTGAAATGGAAATGTTTCCCAAGCCGAAGCTTGATCCTTCCTGTATTGAAATTGTTCTTCTCATCTAGCCTCCGAATCTAAGATCTGTAAAATAGTTAATTGTAACATGGCAACCCTTGACAGGGATTATTAGCTAAGAAATCTAATCTAAAAAAATATACATAAATAGAAGAACTAAGTGCAATGAGGGATAGCAGATTCCCCCAGAAAGACATAATGTATATATGTCATGCAAGTGGCTTTGAAATCCTCTTTAGAAATAGGTTGTTGATACAAACGGAGCGGATACCCATTCACTAACAATAGTGTTCTAGAATCATCAATTGTTAGGAGCCTGAATGTTCCATTTGGGAAAACAATATCTACTTCGTAAGGTCCTAGCCACCTTGTTCTTAATTTTCCTTGAAAATTTTCAAAACGAGAGTCATACAATAGAGCCCAATTACCTTTTTGGAACTGCTTATGCTTAATGGTTTTATCATGCCACCTGGTTCTTTGTTGTTGTATCATAGTTGTTTGATGGATGGCATCCAACCTCTTTTCATCCAATTCCTGAAGCTGCTACAACCTAGCTGTCTGTGCATCAGTCAAGTCAAGGTTAACAGCTAAAGCAGTTCTTAAGGTTTTAATTTCAAATTCCACAGGAAAAGTAACACTTTTACCATAAACTAATTCATAAGGTGAAAAACCTGTAGTGTTCCTCCAAGTAGTTCTATAAGTCCATAATGCTTCAAGCAACCTTTGAAACCAATCCCTTTTATTCTCCTTTATCGTTTTTTTTTAAATGGCTGCTATGACTTTATTCGTACTTTCCACTTGCCCATTGGCTTGGGGGTGATAAGGCATAGTCATTTTATGATTAATATGATATTTCTGAATTGTATCTTTAAAGCCGTGAGAGTTGAAAGGAGGTCCTCCATCTGTGACTAGTTCTCTAGGAAATCCAAACCTAACAAAGATTTCTTCAAATAGAAAGGTTAAAACACATTCTTCAATAACTCTAATGAGTGCCTTAGATTCCACCCATTTAGTCATATAATCTGTGCAAACCAGTATATAAACTCTTTGATTGGATGGAGGGTTGATGGGACCTATGAAATCTAGAGCCCATCTTTCAAAGGGTTCAAGTATTATCTAGGGGTTCAGTGGCATTTCATCCCTGTGATTAGGTTGGCCCATTCTCTGACAGCTATCACAGGCCCTAACATACTTCTTTGCATCCTTGAAAAGTGAGGGCTAATAATAACCCATTCTAAGAACCTTATGTGTTGTTCTTTTATCAGCAAAATGCCCTCCACAAGGGCCATCATGACAAGCCTTCAATATATCATAAACCTCATATTCTCTAATGCATCTCCGAATTTCCTGATCAATTCTTGTGTGAAAAAGACACCCACTTATCCAGCTGTACTGAGCACTTTGTTGAATGATCTTTCTTTTCTCTCTGTGTGATAGGTGTGATGGTAGCTTCCCTGCAACTAAATAATTGGCAATGTCTACATACCAAGGTGAGTGAGCAGATACTACAAATAAATATTCATCAGGAAAGGAATCATCTACTGGAGTGTTCTCATCAATTTTTATCCGAGAAAGGAAATCAGCAACTACATTTTCTTTACCTGGTCGATCTACAATTGTAATATAAAATTCTTGTAGTAATAATAACCATATGGTAACTCGAGCATTTGTGACTGATTTATTCATTAAATACTTAATGGCCGAGTGATCAGTATGAACAAAAGTAGGGTAACTAGTAATATAATGTCGAAACTTGTTAATAGCATAAATGACTACTAAAAATTCCTTTTCGGTAACTGTGTAATTAAGTTCAGCAGGGGTCATATTTTTACTAATAAAATAGATAGCATAAGGAAGATTGTTTTCTTCTTGACCCAAGACAGCTCCAATTGCAGTATCTGAAGGATCAAAGGATATATGAAAGGGAAGTGCCCAATCAGGTCCTCTTAAAATAGGAGCTATAGACAACTGATGCTTAAGTTCATTAAATGCTTTTTGACAACCATCAGTCCACTTGAATTCAACATTTTTCATAAGTAAAACATACAAAGGAGAAGCTATTTTAGAAAAATCCTTGATAAATCTTCTATAATATCTAGCATGTCCTAAAACAATTCTTACATCAGTTTGTGTTTTAGGGATAGGAAGAGTCTAAATTACCTGCACCTTAGCTAGATCAACTTGAATTCCTAGGAAAGAGATGAAGTGTCCCAATACAATTCCTTGATTCATCATCATATGACATTTTTTAGTACTTAAGACAAGATGGGCTTCTATACATCGTTTAAGTACTTTCTCAAGGTTTTGTAATGCATCTTCAAAAGTCACACCATAAGGAGTAAAGTCATCCATAAATATCTCCAAAGAGTGATTAAACATATCAGAGAAAATTCCTATCACTGCTCTTTGAAATGTTGCTGGAGTATTACATAGCCCAAATGGAAGAACTCTATAGGCAAAAGTTCCCCATGGACTAGTAAAAGTAGTCTTGTCTTGGTCTTGGGTGCAATCTTGATTTGGTTATATCCACTAAAACCATCTAAAAAGGAAAAGAATCTCTTTCCTGACAAACTGTCTAGCACCTGATCAATAAATGGTAAAGTGGAAATGATCTTTCTGAGTGGCTTTATTTAGAGCTCTATAATCCACACACACTCTCCATTTCCCATTTTTCTTAGGTACAATCACTAATGGAGAAACCCATTCACTATCAAATATAGGGTATATAAACCCTGCATTAAACAATTTTTGAAGTTCTTCTTTAACAATTTCCCTTAAATTGGGATTCATTCGTCGCTGGGGTTGACAGACTGGGTGAGACCCCTCTTTGATATAAATACGATGAGTACATAATTTAGGAGAGATTCCCTTCATATCTGTGTAGTCCCATGCGAATGCTTCCTTATTTTCAAGAAGTAACTTGCTTAACTGTTGTGTTTCAGCATCTGTTAAGTTAGGGTTTATATTCAATGTTTTGCCAGGCTCGATTTCTACTTTTATGCTCTTGGAGGAGATATCAGTTGATGTTTGAGATAAATTTTCAGTTTTAAGGTTTTGTTGTGATTCAGGTTCCAAGATTTCAGTCAATTGATCATGTGTTCCAGAGTTAACCGAAGAAGGTTCGGAAATAAAATTACTAATTAGTTCATCCTCGGTTGTATCTTTAAAAGTTAAGGCTTGTCCAATAGTCAAAATGGGTTGGGTATCATCATCCTCATAGTCTAACCATATAGAGTTATCATTGTTAATCATAGGTGTAGCATGAGGGTAAAAAGTGAGCTGCTTAGTTTCACATCCATTAGAAATTGTCATTGAACCTAATCTACATCTGATGAAGGGCCTCTGTTGTAGCCAGCCAAGGTCTCCCTAAAATCAATGGATGTCCCCCCAACTTTGTTTTAGTCTGTAATACAACAAAATCAGTTGGGTAGTTCCAAGATTCGACTGAAATTATCAGGTCTTCAATAACCCCTTTTGGTTTGATTGTGGAACGGTTAGCTAGTTCTAGAATGGTTGGGGTCTCTCTAATTACATTCTTCAACTGTAATAACTGTGCAGTTTCAAGGGTCATAATGTTTATAGCAGCACCTAAATCTACCAGAACTCTGGAAACAAGTTTTTCCAACCTGTACTGTAACTGTAGGATGACCAGGGTCACCATAATTCACAAGAGGGGTTTTTCCCGTCATTAAAGCTGCTAGATCACCCATCACATGAACTGTAAGGGGATCTTTATCTTTTCTTCTAGGTTTCTTAATGCAAATGTCTTTAACAGTGCTAGCATAAATTGGTACATCTCTAAGTGCTTGTAAGAGTGGAATTTTAACATACAAATTCTGCAATTCTCCTAGAAGGTTAAAAGCAGGTGGCTCCGGTGTCTTGGTGAGAGCCAGATGTTCAGGGAATGGTGGCTCTGCTGTTTTAGCAGTTTTACTAGAGGGTGACTCAACTGTTCCAACATTCTTATTGGATGACTTATCTTTTCCCATCTCCTCTTTATCAGAGTCAAAAGAAGTAATATCATCAATAATAGGTTCGACTACTCTCCCAGATCGCAAATGAATATCATTACATTGCATAGGGAAAATAGGTTGGTTCTGAATATCAATGAACTTCATAGCTTTATTATTATTAGGGTTGGGGTTCGGTTGTACAGGCAGCTGGGGTCTCATTGTCTGGCTATTCGGTGGAGCATTTGATGGTAGAGAGAGAGATTGCTAATACTAAGGGAATTGGTTTGGAAATGGGATTTTCTGAGTTGTCCAGCTTGGGTTCCATTGAGTAAAATAAGATTGCTGTAGAGACCAGGGATTCCATATAGTAGGATCCACAAAGGGAGGGTTTGGTTGCTGCATGGGTGCGAAGTTCATTTGGTTGAAGGGTGGGTATTGAATTTGATTTAAGGATGGGTAATTTGCTTGAAAAGGAGGATAATTGTTCCAACGATTAAATGGAATATTAGAATTCATACCTTTTCCTCATGGTTGCCATTGCCTTCTCTGTGTCAGCAAGTAAACTGCTTCAGCTTCTTCTTCAGTTGGTTGCAGTGCTGCTTTTATTCCTGGTAAAGAAGGGCATTGTTGAGTCTCATGGTCCTTCTCACAAATAGTGCAAATTGGTACCTTGTCCAGTGGGCGTTCCCTTAGTGGGTGTTTTTCTCTACATTTAGAATAGAAAATAGCCAAAGCAGCTTCTGCCTCTACCTGCTTCTTTTTAACCTGCAAGGTATCAATTTGTGAAGCAAAAGAGCTTAATATTTCAGTTTTAAATTCTTCAAGTAAGTTACCTATTTCAGCCCTTGTTGCTCCTCCACTAGATTATTTTTGTACTCTTGAGTATGTACTATCCTTGCTTTTTGGTCTGTTTACTGCTCCTCTTGAACATCTCTTACAGAGGTTGACAATCTCATCATACGATTCCTTAGATATATCCCATTTTCCAAGCATATTCAACATGTCTAAACAGTCATCCCGTACCCCTTTCAACAGTATTGACTTAAGAATATCCTTACTCATATTAGGGTGATCGGATCTCTGCAAATGATATTGTAACCTCTCCACGAAATCCTCCAGATTTTCATCCTCCTTCTGAACCATCTTAAATAATTCCTCCTTCCTCTCTCTTGTCCGACAATAGTCTTGGTATTTGGCTAGGAACTTCTCTTTCATCTGCTCCCATGTTGTGATCACATGTCCTCCCAGGCTTACGAACGACCTCAGTGCATTTCCTTTTAATGTTGCTGGAAATAACTTTAACTTTTGAGGATTAGTAACATAATCACAACTTCTACACAATATATCAAACTCAAACAAAAATTCATCAGGGTCTTCAGATGATATCCATGGAAATTAGGTAGGGCTGAGAATGGGATGTTCTTCATAGGAGTTGTCCCTCTAGAAAGATCTTCAATAGGGAATTCCAAGGTGGAAAGAGAATTCTCTCCTCTTCCTTCTCTTCGCCCCCCACCAAAGGGTCCTTCATTGTTTCCGTCCATTGGTTGTTCCCCTGTTTCACTTTCCCGGTCTTCAGTGCTTTCTATTGGGCTCTCAATGTTCTGAACTAGTTCCTCAACTTCAATATCTTCCACTGACTCCTCAGGTTGTTCTACTGTCTCTTCGACCCTTTCTGGTCCCAATACTTCCTCCGTTTTGTAGTCCGTCTGGAGAGAGTGTTGAGTCTGTGGCCTCTGAGAGCTTATCTTCTTAGATGTTTTAGCTTTTAAAATAATGTCGTCAATGAAAGTTTTCCTTCCTCCTCTGCTTTTACCCCTATCGCCTGTAGGGTTAGTTTTCCTGCGTCCTCTCATGCATCCTGTACATCTAAAAGAAAATCATTAATGCTCTTAAAATCTTCGGTCGCCTTCCCCGGAAACGACGCCAAAATGTTGGTCAGTTTAATTGCTTATTAATTAAACAGTCGAGTGCCACATAAATTGTTAACCCGAGGAAGTCTGATTATTTCAAAGGCAACTACGTACTATATGTACTCAATCTTAATAGCACTAAAAGTTGTATAAACAAATCACACCTCATTTAAAGCTTCACTCTGTGTTACAACAATTATACTCTATTGCAGATATCTAACAAGAGATGAGTAATTGAACGGAAAGAATAAATCTGAAAAAGAAAATAATGGCTATTCTGTAATAGAGGATCAGGACCCTATCCCCAGAGTGGGAACCTTCAGCACCTGCCTCTGTTAATCTAGTTCGCCAATTCACTCTGTAAACCTAATCACCGGTGATACATCCATGAAATAACATTAATCGATTAAGAAAGAAACAGAGTTTCAACAAAGGTAAAACAATATCCAGAAACAATACTTGTTAACAAGGTATGAACAAAAATCACACTTAACACACGAGAGAAATATAATGGGTGAATCTTGTGATGAAGGTGTGCCCTGTCCTTCTCACAAGATTCCCCAGGAAGCATAAACTAAAATGAGATACTCAGAACAAAACGCTATTCATTCATCGATATACCATATTATAGAAAAGATTCAGTTTCGTTCCCTCAACTAAAACCTCTTGTTACAGCCTATTCATTCCCCCGCTTCTAATGTAGATGTTTCCTCTTTATGTAGAGTAGACATCTATTACAAAAGATTTACATTATAGATTCTAGTTCAACCCATTATACAAAAATAGGGAAATCAGTTTCCCAACAATAGAATGTTGTTACAGTAATTTAGATTATGAACATTACATCCAATGTAATAGCTTCCTTGGTGATCGATCGGGTTCCTCTGTTGTTGTCAAATCTAGTACGCAAATCTCAACTGTTTCAGCTTCGAGATTTGCGTGCTGTTCCTGCTGTTTCAGCAACTGCAAAAGATAGTCTTGCCAACTTCAAGCAGTTTCAGCAATATGGGCTACACATCATTCTTTAATTGTTCAGCAACTAATCAACTTCAAAGATCAATTATGAATATAGCATGATTATATGTTAAATAATTAAACATATAGCAATGAGAAGAGTCACTGCATACCTTTGGAATAATTGAGTCAAAAAACTAACAAGGACTTTCAAATATGGGTTGAAAAGGGTGATATTATAACAAAATGTATAGTCAAAGAGAGACAATATGGGGTCCTAACACCCAGATGGGTCCCTCCATTAGAGAAGATTTTCATAAATGCAATATTTCGCTACCCTGAGCTTAATAGTTTTGTTTTGGCTTGCACCAAGGCCTGGAGGGATTTCTAGTTTCAGCAAGAAATTGGCTACCGCAGAATATCATTCACAAGAAGCTAGATTTTCTGCTAGTGAGTGCTTTCTCCCCGATTCAGCTGCTTCCTCGTCTTGAACTATTTCTTTCCTGAGTTGCATTGAGGCCTTCTGGGATTCTTCAATTTGGAGGATACATGCTCCAAAATCAATGTCCACAACATAAATAGGATGATTGGAAGGGTCCTTGTCATCACTGATGATGAATGTCAGTTGTGCTTCTCTGTACAATTTGTTGCATTCTCCTCCAAAGACTGGGATGGTGGCATAAGACAAGTCATTTTGTAGTGTCCCACCTAGTCTCTTAATCCACCCTCAGGACAATAGCATGCCAAACTTAGGAGGGACATCTGCTACCACAATGTCCATCACAATGCTCTTCATGGGCAACTAAGTTAGGGTAATAGCTAAATATTTGATCAATCCCAGACATTTCACCTCTCTTAAATCCAAGGAGAATAGATCATGGTATGGTCTGGTGATATCAAGGCCTAACTCTTCCATGACAACTTTTGGCATCATATTGTGGCTAGCCCCGGTGTCTAGCAGGAAGTTGTGGAGGATTTTATCATGAATGGTCAAGGAGACCTAAAAATATGGAGAGTTATTATCAGCAGGTTTAGTCATGGGGCTAAGCACAACTGCAGGCCTATCATCTTGCAAATTGACATAGTCAGTGGAGGTTCGTATGGCTTCCAGCTCAAGGGCCTCAAGGATAGGGTTCCTAAACACTTCACTCTTTACTAGTTCTATCAGAGGCACAACTATTTTTAACTTCTGGACTTCTGATTCAAAACTAAAAGGGGAAGGGGGCTTGTCAGGACCTCTTACCTCTTGAGCTAGAGCTTTGAGGATGATTGGATCAGCTGCTAGCCTTTTCTGTCTAGTATTCTGTGACTCTGTTGGGGCAACAACTCTTTGGACAGGATTCTCATTGAAATTGTTTTCTTTAGATCTTAGATTATATCATTGTTGCTCATCAGTTTGTAGAACAGCCTCTCTATCCCACCTCTGATTGTTTTGGTCCTGCAGCAATGATTCTTCGTAGGAAGCTAGTGTCAAAAAGGCAGCACTGCCTTTATCTTCCATGCAATGAATTTCATCCTCCTCTTCAAACTGTTCCTCCTCCATGACTACATTCTGAAAAGGAGCTTTAACCTTTTGTTCTTCGTTAGTTTCTTTACCCCTCTGAATGATTTGCAATTGTTCATTTGCTCTTCTAAATGGATTTGGATTTCTTGGAGAAAATGTGTTTTGCAGCCTTGTCTTTCTTGAGTTCTGCTCAACCTTCAGTTTAGATATTTCAGCAGTCAATTACTCTATCTTTCTAGTCATTTTGTCTAACTTAGGCTCTAAATTTGAAGCAAAGGAATAAGAAGCCTCACCTCTCTGCCTCCTTCTGTCAGCATGACTTTTGAGCTTTTCTGTAGCCATAATATTAGACTCTACTTCTAGGGCTGCATCTTGCATGTCAGCTAGAGTGGCACATCTTCCTTCTCTCAACAACAGGCAGAAATCAGAGTCAAAAGCATTAGAATAGGTGAGTTTGGTAGAGGTGGGGGTAGGCTTTACTTCAACTGGTATTTTACTATACATACGATTGAATCTTTTATTAAAATCAGGCAAAGATTCCCCATTCTCCCTCTTTAAGTTACCAAACTCAGTATGGTAATATAGCAAGTCTTTTTTATCTCCCTAGTGCTTCAAAAATGCATCATCTAAGGCTTCAATGTCTGCTATAGATCTAGGGGTCAATTCTCTGAACCACTTTCTAGCCTCTCCATCAAGGCTCTAGACAAAAACTCTCATCCACACATCATCTTCACTGATATCCAGGTTATCAGCATAACTATAAAAAGATTCAAGGTGTTCTTCATCTGTTACCCCCTCTGTACCAATGAACTTGGGCATATACTTCTAGTATTCTCTTGTAGGCATGGCATTCAAAGGGATAGGCAAGACCAAGGGTCTATATCTAGTAGCTATGATTCTTTCCATCTTTGTGGGAGCTTGTTGATCTGCCATGACTAGGGTAGGTGGAAGGATACTAGCAGATTCAATGGTGGGGAATAATGAAATAGATGATAGAGACAAAGGAATATGATGGGCTGTATGGGAGGCTTTATTTGGACTGAGATCCAAAGGTGAACTAAAAGAGCAAGGAGCTTTATGAATCTCCGAAGGTGATTCTTAACTAGCAACACTAGGTTCTAGATCTTCAAACTGTGTATTCTCAACTATAACCTTCTCTTGCAGAGGTACATAAGATTTCTTAGGCTTACCTGATCCTGATGCTCCTTTCTATGATGTTTTCTTCTACTTAGAAATCTTCTTAGGGTCAAGCACTGGGTCAGCTGGTGATTTCTGAGGATTTCTCTGGGTATGCCTCACAAACTGAGCTAGAACTAAAACGTGGAGTCACCACCAGGTTGGTTCTCCTGTAGAGTCGCCAGATAGATGATTACAACCAGAAATGTGTCCAAAATTTGTCTATCATCAAAGATGGAACTGCGTCATTCTCCCAGGGAAGCTGAGCTTCAATCTCCTCTCCCCGACAATGACACCAATTAATGTTATCACCCCAAGAAACTCTCCTAGTTTGTATATTGGAGATGCTCAGGAACATTAAAAACTCAACATAATGTTGGAAATGGATGAATGGAAGGAATGGTGCTTGTTCAAGCTAGATAACCACTCCTACTTTTCTTGACTCCAGACATGTGTGAACACCCCCAGGCTACAAGGTTTTAGACCACCAATTACTCACAGTTTAAGGATTGGGTGAATATGGAGAATACTGACCACACCAGCAAATGCATAAGACCATGTGATGGCCAACTGCAACCTGTAAAGAGGTTTGCAAATCTGTTTCCTAATGCACAAACAGGATGACAACTCTCTGTTACTAAGTAAACAAAAACCTGAATACACATTCACTAATACATACAAGATTTTAACATAGAGGTAGGATGACAGCTCCTCTAATGCTAACATCAAGAGTTCATGAAAACTGCATGATAGGCACAGCCTAGAATCGAATAGAAATGAAAGTGAGCAATTAACAGCAAGAGAAGCTTGTATTAGCTGAAAATGAAGATGAGATGCTACAAGTATCAAAGTAGTTATAGTCTCTAGAAGTTGAACCTTACATCAAAACAATAACCATCAACCCTGATTACATTTGTTTTTTGGGTATATATAGAGTTTCATTACAAAGACATTTTGCTACTCTAAGCGTGGAGGGGTCATAATTGTTCACCAATTGCTTTAACTATTTGATGGAATCTCTGGCACAATCTGCTGCCTCAATGAACGAATTTGATCTTCTTGGGTGCTCTATTGTACTTCTCAAGCAGGTGTAGTGTCGTAAAGAATAAAATTCCTTAACTGTTGAAGGCACTTATTTGCTCAAGGCTGGTCCTTTCTTTCTTGGCCATCCTTCCTATTGAATTCAGTTGTTGAGGAGTAACTACGCAGAGTACTGAACACTAGTCACCTTTGTCCTTTCGGGAGTATGGAATGGTTGAGTACGAGAGGACTGCATGGCGGACGTATGAGTAGGACGGGAAATCGATATTAGTTGTTGGATCACGCAAATGGACGGTGGATATGGCTTGGTGGGAGGTATTGGGAGGAAACGGGGGCAGACAATCGTGAGCCATTGGATCTCGGGCAGACAGATCCAATGGTCATCGGGCGGAAGTGCTGTGCGGAGGCTAACGAGTAGGGAGTATAGTTTTGGCATTACGTGGTATTTATTGCATCGATTTTGGAGGGTGAGCGGTAATCGTACGAGGGCTCGCGATGTTATATACCTAGGGGGGATTTAAGGGTTTTGATAATAAAGTGAATTGTTTCTATCTATATTCAGATCTTGTTATTCTTGGGTTTCTTTCTATTTCTCATATATATTTTGGTTCAAATCTATAACAAGCGATCACAATCATCGCGCGACGCGTGGCAGACAGGGAGGGACAAAAACCACTTTGATCGCGAGTTAACGCACGGGCAGTTTGCGGGTGTGGGAGGAGTGAATGCCATCTGATCACAGCGGAGTTGATCAGACGACGCAAATTTGATCGCACAAGTTTTTGACTGATGCGACAGGGAAATGGTGGATAGCGCTTTTTGCGAAGGTGTGCGGTTATATGGGTTTCAGGGTTTTACTGCCCGAGGCTTAAGAAAAGTGGCATTTTATAGGATTTCAAACAGAATCATGTATAAAGGGGTGAGAAGGGAATGGGTGAGGAAATGGAGTGGGGCAAGGATATCTGGTGTAGGCCTTCTTTGAGTATAACCAAGGACCAAGCTTACTTCTGCTCCTCGAACATCAGCAACCTATAACAGAGCTAACACTGACTCCTTCTGGGGATGATATCCTCCCTGTGAGGTCTCAAGAACTTTCAGATCAACGTCTTTCTTGTGAAAACAAATTTGAAAAAATTCCTAGTGTTCCATTGGGCATGGAGTCTAATTGAGCCTACACTAAAACAACATATTTACAATTTTAAGGCCAAAAGACCCTATATAACATAAATTATAAGAAAATGCCCATTAACTGGGCCATCAAAAACTGCTTATCCTCCCATACTTTTCAGCATGAAGGTGTTGTTCCCTTCAATATGAGAAATGATAAAAGGCCCTGTCTAGAAAGCATCAAACTTCTCATGGTTGCCTTTCTTTTCTTTCAGTGCATCCCACTTCAGAACCAAATCTCCAACCTGAAAATTATCTATTTTTGTCCTTCTATCAAAAGCATCCTTGATCTTCCTCTGATGTGCTGCAGACTTTTCAACCATCGTTTCTCTGATTTGGTGTACCTCTTCTAAATCAGTGATCCTTTTTGCCATATCTTCTTCCTTATCCTGCCCTTCATGTAATAACTTTGCCACAGGGAGAGTTAACTGAATTGGGAATACAGCCTCAGTGCCATATACTAGCTTGAATGGGGAATTCCTTGTGGATCTCTTAATGGTCACTCTGTCAGCCCACAGTGCATATTTGAGCTTGGAATTCCAATTCTTTTTGTTGTCTTCCAGCAACCTTTTAATTATCCTTATTAGGATTTTGTTGGAGGATTCTGCTAGACCATTGCCTTGAGGATAGTATGAGGTGGAATGAACTAGTTTAATTCCCATTGAATTGCACATGTCCACCAATTCTTTTTCCCTGAAGGCTGCTGCATTATCTGTGACTAATTTATGTGGACAACCAAATCTGGTGAAGATATGCTCTGTCAAAAACTTCATGACGACATTATGATCAGCCTTCCTCGTAGGGATTGATTCAATCCACTTAGTGAAATAATCAATAGCTACCAAGATCCATCTGTGTTGGCCACTGGAATGTGGATTGATTTCTCCAATGAAATCCAAGCCCCACTGCTGAAAAGGGCCACTAGCATGTATAGGCTTTAAGGGCAGGGACTTCAACTGTTGTTTCCCTTCAAATCTTTGGCACCTATCACAAGATTTAACAAATGAAAATACATCAGAAAATAAGGAGGGCCAATAATATCTAGCTCTGAGGATTTTGTAGGCTGTAGTTTTCCAATAATGATGTCCTCCACACATGCTGGAATGAAACTGCTGCATAACCTCCATTGATTGTTCTTTGTCCAAACATCTTAAAAGCAACCCAGATGGGTCCCTACAGTAGAGAAAATTTTCATAAATGCAATATTTCGCTACCCTAACCTTAACAGTTCTGGCTTAGCTTGCACCAAGGCTTGGAGGGATTTCTAGTTTCAGCGAGAAATTGGCTACCGCAGAATACCATTCACAAGAAGCTAGATTTTCTGCTAGTGACTAATTTCTCCCTGATTCAGCTGCTTCCTCGGCCTGAACTATTTGTTTCCTGAGTTGCATTGAGGCCTTCTAGGATTATTCAATTTGGAGGATACATGCTCCAAAATCAGTGTCCTCAACATAAATAGGATGATTGGAAGGGTCCTTCCCATCACTGATGATGAATTTTAGCTGTGCTTCTCTGTACAATCTGCTGCTTTCTCCTCCAAAGACTGGGACGGTGGCATAAGACAAGTCATTCTGTAGTGTCCCACCTCGTCTCTTAATCCACCCTCTACAGCAGCATGCCAAACTTAGGATGGACATCTGCTACCACAATGTCCATCACCATGCTCTTCAGGGCAGCTAAGTTAGGGTAATAGCTAGATCTTCGATCAATCCCAGACATTTCACCTTTCTTGAATCAAAGGAGAATAGATCATGGTATGGTCTGGTGATATCAAGGCCTAACACTTCCATGACAGCTTTTGGCATCAGATTGTGGCTAGCCCCGGTGTCTAGTAGGCAGTTGTGGAGGATTTTATCATGAATGGTCAAGGAGACATATAAAGATGGAGTGTTATTATCAACAGGTTCAGTCATGGAGCTAAGCACAACTACAGGATTAGCATCTTGCAATTGACATAGTCAATGGAGGTTCATATGGCTTCCAGCTCAAGGGCCTCAAGGACAAGCTTCCTAAACACTTCACTCTTTACCAGTTCTATCAGAGGCACAACTATTTTTAACTTTTGGACTTCTGATTCAAAACTGAAAGGGAAAGGGGGCTTGTCAGGACCTCTTACCTCTTGAGTTGGAGCTTTGAGGATGACTGGATCAGCTGTTGGCCTTTCCTGTCTGGTATTCTGTGACTCTGTTGGGGCATCATCTCTTTGGATAGGATTCTCCTTGACATTGTTTGCTTTAGATCTCAGATTATATCTTCGTTGCTCATTAGTTTGTAGAACAGCCTCTCTGTCCCACCTCTGACTGTTTTGGTCCTGCAACAATGATTCTTTATAGGCAACCAATGTCAAAAAGGAAGCACTGGCTTTATCTTTCATGCAATGAATTTCATCCTCCTCTTCAAACTTTTCCTCCTCCATGACTACATTTTGAAAAGGAGCTTTAACCTTTTGTTCTTCGTTAGTTTCTTTACCCCTCTGAATGATTTGCAATTTTTCATTTTCTCTTCTAAATGGATTTGGATTTCTTGGAGAAAATGTGTTTTTCAGCCTTGTCTTTCCTGAGTTCTACTCAACCTTCAACTTAGATATCTCAGCAGCTAATCACTCTATCATTCTAGTCATTTTGTCTAACTTAGGCTCTGAAGCTGAAGCAGAGGAAAAAGAAGCCTCACCTCTCTGCCTCCTTCTGTTAGCATGAATTTTGAGCTTTTCTATAACCATAATATTAGACTCTACTTCTAAGGCTGCATCTTGCATGTCGGCCAGAGTGGCACATCTTCTTTATCTCAACAAAAGGCAGGAATCATAGTCAAAAGCATTGGCATAGGTGAGTTTGGTAGAGGTGGGGTAGGCTTTACTTTAGCTGGTATTTTACTATACAAACGATTTAATATTTTATTAAAATCAGGCAAAGATTCTCCATTCTCCCTCTTCAGGTTACCAAACTCAGTATGGTAATATAGAAAGTCTTTCTTATCTCCCCAGTGCTTCAAAAATGCATCATCTAAGGCTTCAATGTCTACTATAGATCTAGGGGTCAATTCTTTGAACCACTTTCTAGCCTCTCCATCAAGGCTCTGGACAAAAACTCTCATCCACAATCATCTTCACTGATATCTAGGTTATCAACATAACTATAAAAAGATTCAAGGTGTTCTTCAGCTATTACCCCGTCTGCACCAATGAACTTGGGCATATACTTCTGGTATTCTCCTGTAGGCATGGCATTCAAAGGGACAGGCAAGACCAAGGGTCCATATCTAGAAGCTATGATTCTTTCCATCTTTGTGGGAGCTTGCTGACCTGCCATGACTGGGGTAGGTGGAAGGATACTAGCAGATTGAATTGTGGGGAATAATGAAATAGATGATAGAGACAAGGGAATATGATGGGCTATATGGGAGGCTTTCTTTGGCTGAGATCCAAATATGAACTAAAAGAACAAGGAGCTTTATGAATCTTTGAAGGTGATTCTTCACTAGCAACACTAGGCTCTAGATCTTCAAACTGTGTATTCTCAACTATAACCTTCTCTTGCAGAGATACATAAGATTTCTTAGGCTCACCTAATCCTGATGCTCCTTTCTGTGATGTTTTCTTTTGCTTAGCAATCTTCTCAAGGTCAGGCACTAGGTCAGCTGGTGATTTCTCAGGATTTCTCCGGGTATGCCTCACAAATTGAGCCAGAACTGAAACGTGGAGTCGGCACCAAGTTGGTTCTCCAGTAGAGTCGCCAGATAGATTATTACAACCAGAAATGTGTCCAAACTTTGTCTATCATCAAAGCTGGAACTATGTCGTTCTCCCAGGGAAGCTGACCTTTAATCTCCTCTCCCTGGAAATGGCGCCAATTAATGTTATCACCCCAAGACACTCTCCTAGGTTGTATATCGGAGATGCTCAGGAACATTAAAAACTCAACATAATGTTGGAAATGGATGAATGGAAGGAATGATGCTTGTTCAATCCAGATAACCACTCCTACTTTTCTTGACTCCAGACATGTGTGAACACCCCCAGGCTACAAGGCTTTAGACCACCAATTACTCACAATTTAAGGATTGGGTGAATATGGAGAATACTGACACACCAGCAGATGCACAAGACCATGTGATGGCCGCCTGCAACCAGTAAAGAGGTTTGCAAATCTATTTCCTAATGGACAGATAGGATAATAACTCTCTGTTACTAAGTAAACAGAAGCTTGAATACACATTCACTGATACATACAATATTTTAACACAGAGGTAGGATGACAACTCCTCTAATGCTAACATCAAGAGTTCATGAAAACTGCATGACAGGCACAACCTAGAACTGAATAGAAATGAAAGTGAGAAATTAACAGCAAAAGAAGCTTGTATTAGCTGAAAATGAAAACGAGATGCTGCAAGTATCAAAGTAGTTATAGTCTCCAGAAGTTGAACCTTACATCAAAACAACAACCATCAACCCTGATTACATCTGTTTTTGGGTATATATAGAGTTTCATTACAAAGACATTCTGCTACTCTAGGCATGGAGGGGTCATAATTGGCCACCAACCACTTTAACTGTTTGATGGAATCTCTGGCGCAATTTGCTGAACGCGCTTATCTGCTGAGCAGGTGGAGTGTCGTAAAGAGTTAAATTCCTTAACTGCTGAACGTGCTTATCTGCTCGAGGTTGGTCCTTTCTTTCTCGACCATCCTTCTTGTTGAATGTAGTTGTTGAGGAGTAACTGCACAAAATACTGAACACTGGTCACCTTCATCCTTTCAGGAGTATGGAATGGTTGAGTTCGAGAGGACTGCATGGCAGACGTATGAGCAGGACGAGAAATGGATATTAGCTGTTGGATCACGCAAATGGACGACGGATATGGCTCAGTGGGAGGTATCGGTAGGAAACGGGGGCAGACAATCATGAGCCATTCGATCTCTAGTGGACAGATCCAATGGTCATCAGGCGGAAGAGATGTGCGGAGGTTAATGAGTGGGGACTACGGTTTTGGCGGTACGCGGTATTGATCACACTGCTTTTGGAGGGTGAGTGGTAATCGTATGAGGGCTCGCGATCACAATCATCGCTCGATGCATGGCAGACGGGGAGGGAAAAAAACCACTTTGATTGTGGGTTAACGTGCAGGAAGTTTGCGTGTGCAGGAGGAGCGAATGCCATCCAATCACAACGGAGTTGATTGGACGACGCGGATTTGATCACACAGGTTTTCCACTGATGTGATAGGGAAATGATAGATAACTCTTTTTGCGAAGGTGCACAGTTATATGGGTTTTAGGGTTTTAATGCCCGGGGCTTAAGAAAAGTGGAGTTTTATAGGATTTCAAATAGAATCATGTATAAAGGGGTGAAAAGGGAATGGGCGAGGAAATGGAGAGGGGCGAGGATATCTGGTGTAGGCCTTCTTTGAGTAGAACCAAGGACCAAGCTTACTTTTGCTCCTTGAACATTAGCAACCTGTAGCAGAGCTAACAGTGACCTCCTGGTTCTAAGACATGAGCTCAATGTACTGATCTAACTTAGGTTGAACCATATCTGTGTCCATCTACTCCAGCATCTGTTCAATCTCTTGAGAAAATTCCTACTCTTGTGACTACTCACCATGTCTACTATGTGCCAATTGTTCGAATGAATCAATAACCTATATAGACACAGTTTCATCAATGTGTACATGTTGTGCCTCCTATTGTTCCTATTCCTGTTGCGCTTCCTTCTCTCTTATGTGTAACTCTTTTTCTTCCCTGAGTTGTTGCTTCAACTCTTGCAACTACTTTTATGCTTCCTTCAGCTTCTACTTCTCTATTTTCCTTTACGCGATCCTCCTATCATGTTGTCACCTATTCACCTCAATCTCCAAAATTGATTTCAACACAGGTGGATTTTCCTTGAACTTGCAGCTTTGCTCTGCCTCTGTGCTGTCAGCAACCTTCCTCTTGCCTTTGTCAAGTGCAGGTATGTTTCTCTCTTCTGTTGATGATGATGTTGCTCTTTGAGATGCTAGTTCCTTTTACATTGCTAACCACTCTAAAACTAGTCTGATTGGTTCATTGAGCCTTGAGAAATGATAGCAATATCTCCATGGGTCTTTTTCAGGCCAATGAAACACCCCATGGATCCAAGGATGATACATTCTCGCACAATGTTCCTTCACTAAGAAAGCAGGTCATATGGATTGATACTTCTGGTGTCGAAGGTGAACCTCTTGAATTCCCCTGTCTCGGCCTTAGCATGCTTGAGATTCTAGATCTCATACAACTTGATCCATAGAGGAAGAGCAGGACAAGGTGCCTTCTTCTTCCTGTGCAGTCTCGCTGAAAACCCTTGTCGAGATGTGATACGAAACCTCTTGCATGACCAACTTTTCCATGGCAAACTTTGGTAAAACATGTGGAGCCTTCTCTGTGTTGAACATCTGGATGAAGGTGCTAAGAGGTGAGGCATAACAATCTACTATGTCAATCAATGCCTCCATCATTGCCTGCGACATGCAAGGTGGATCCTACTCAAAGATCATCCTGTATACCAGGGTGACGAAGTGGTATGATAGTTGTATGGTAACTCCATGGAAGTTGCATTTGGAGAAAAATATGCAATAGGTGTGTAAAAAGGTTTCTGAAGGTGTCGATTCCTAACCCAAGCTTGGGAACAGTTGACAGGCACAAACTACATCAAGTATGTAAGTGAACATGAAAATATTTTCTTTTTGTCCCTTGGGTGGATGCTAGGCATCTATCACTTGTTCCTTCATTCAGAGAGCCAACATGTTGGACTAGTTGAAAGGCCTTCCTTCGTTCGCCAGCTGATCCAACACAATCACCCAACTTTGTGAAAATGTTTTTGCAATCTCTTAGCTGTATAAGCGGCATGCGAAGATAACCAAGAGTTGATAGGCCTTCTCTTGTATAGTTGGTTGGGTGTTGTCTTGAACTTAGATGGCTCTTTCACCCATCTCTTCAAGATGTCTCTTGAGTTTGCACTACTGCTGGGTTTGGTGAAGGGTGTATCCATCATGATCATCAACTATGGTAAGTGATACATCGCTTCAAAGTACTTTTCCCTAATGATAGCAAGTTTAGTTCGACTAACACTACTCAACGCCATTATCTTTGGATTGGTATGTGAGACAATCTAGTGGATCATGTCCACGCATGGAAACGCGGGATACTCGCATGTAATCTAGTACAATCTGAAATTGTGTATGTTGACATAGACTCCACGATCCTCCAGATTCTCCTCAAATGTGCCTGAAAAGATGTCATTGATGACCTACCATTTCATCTTGATTTCCTTGTCTATGAATAACTTAGTGTCTTCATAGATGGGCAAGCTCATAGACACTTGCTCAACTGCATCTCCAGTTGCACTCTCAATGATGTCCTTTGATCCTGCTCTCTTGGAAGCCATTGTACCTGTACTATTGAGAGACTGTTATGCTCTTAACCTGCAAATAATACCCAAATACAGAATATGCGAAGAAAAGAGACCCATAACACAGAATATGTGAAGAAAAGATACCCAGAACACAGAATAGCAATGATTTTATTATTCAGAGAGTAATGTTCACTTGCCTCTTCGAGGGGGAAACCTCCAATAGAGCAGAGCTCTACAAAATAAGACATGATGCTCCTCGCAGGGAGTTTCTATCCTTTATATATGACTCATACATGCAATACCATGGGCCAATACCGCAGTATTACTAATACCATCTATCTAATACTACGACCCATTTGCAACTAACTGTGGTTCCGTTATTAATTGCGGATTAACCACTTACAATTATTAATATGGGCTTTATTGACTCTTGAGTATGACGTGGTCCATTACATAGATAAGGGGGTTAGGGTGGGACCCTAACATGCCCACCCCCTTAAGACTAGCCTTGTCCTCAAGG
>APFE030308002.1:0-11970 GCA_000404065.3 Pinus taeda | reverse complement strand
TTGAGTATTAGTTAATTTTTTTATATAGAGAATGGGGAAAATGCTACATCAACTTTGTTTTACAAATTTTCGATTGAAAACATGTTTTTTCATTATACTTTGTGGAGTTTCACCATTTCATAATGAGAGAATTGACACAAAAATCTCGAATCTTCAGAATTAGCTTCTAAATAATATTTTTAGACATCAAAATGGCCATCCTTCTGCTGCAAGAATTCAAACCTTTTCCTTTCTTGGTGCTAGGCATTCAGCATGATCATGGCTTTCAAATGAATGTAACACAAATAGACTATACAATATATCTGTCACATTACAATCCACCCGTCCTTTTTGAGAAGGGTGGGCTGGTGAAGGTAGGGACTAAAATGATTGTAGGCTGACTATAATTTTCTTCCATAATCAATCATAGAGTGCAATAGAAAAATTATCCTTTGAATGGTATTGGCTACAATTGCAACTTTACATAATTAAGATGAACTCAAGCATCAACTTTGGGAATTTAGATTGATTGATATTTAAGGATAAAATGAAAAATATATTTATTTACTGATATTTATTAATAAATGTATTGATTAATATTCATTATATTAATAAATTAGTCGATATTCATCATATCAATAACTTTTTTCATATCTCTGATTAGGGTGTGAGCCGGCAAATGCATCTTGTCGGGATTTGGCTCATGTGTATGTTGAAAGATGTAATGGTCGGAGGGTGGTTTACGCACAACCCTTGCATGCTTGGTAACAAAGGTATGGTGACAGTGAGCATGCCAACAATTAATAATGACAAGATGGGACAGAGTGATACCTCCTCAAACGTGTTAAGGGTTTCCTCCTCCTCATTCTTAAGTGTTCAGTTTCTAGTTTTAGTATTTGGTTTTGGTATATTGTTCCGAGGTCACTCGTGGTCGTTCGAGAGGAAGGCTCTACATAATGGTTACCCTAGTGTTGTTGGTTCCCCTAGTCTCATATCCAAATACACTGGGTATGTTATTTGTATTTTCCCTCTTCATCACCTTCTCTCTACAACCTATTCTCTTGTTCCACAGATATTATGGAGAAATATTTATAAAATAGCCTCTGCAAAAAATTGGACTCTATGTCGTGAATTATGGAAATCGCCTTCCAGATTTTACTTTGTATTTTCTTCTTTCTATACGACTGTCTTTGTTCTCTTTAGTACTTTATTATCTCTCATGGGCATGTAATACATCTCTCTGGCTTGAAACTCTGTGGATATTGCATGCTTGTAATTATGTGCTAGTTGTTTACTCCATTTGATGTCTCTTTTAGTATGGAATATTAAGAATTTCTTGTTTTTGGCCCCTCTTGTTTTACCTTTGTGTCTAGTTGGAAACAGGCTTAGGGAGACAGGCATGTTGTTCCTTTCCTTGGCTAGAAAACCCATCTTGTTTTACACCTGTGTTCGGTCCTAAGCAGTCTTAGGGAGCCTAGGTATGTTGCTCCATGTTGTGGGTATCAGACCCATCTCAGTCTTAGGTTAATTTTCAAGTTGAAGCCTAAAATTAGCTATTCAATACCTCTATGTTGTGATAATTTACCATGTCTTTACTGTCTCTATAATTGTCAGGACCCCAAACTATCAAGTTTCTCGAAGCTCGAGCTCTAGGTACCATGTTCCAGGGTTTTCGTCATATCCACTATTTTGTTGAGAAGCATCATGCTTCATCCTTCCTCCGGCTCTAGCTCTTTGGGAAGGGGCAGTCGAGGTTAGGGAAGGCACACAGGGAAGTAGGGAGATAATGAACAAGCTCAGGTTTGCAAGACATGGGGAAGAGGTTGTAAATTAGATGCACAACTAATCCAAGATCCAACCCGATCCTATCTGGAAGGTACGACGTCTCAGGTTCGGCATCTAATTTCAAAATGGAAAATAGAACTTAATCAACAGCCACGGGCAGAGTTTCAATTGGAAGATTTGAGAGACCTAGTTCCTAACCCTGCTCATTCTACACGATGTACTTCTCAATACAAGCAGACCATTCACCTATATTAGTTGTTGAAGAACATTGTGGAGAAGGCCATAATGAACCCTCTAGCTAGCTCCATTAAGTCTTACCATGGTCTTAAATAAATCTAAAAAGGAATTTTAATTTATCTAGTTCCAAATTCAACAGAAGAATGTCTTCTTAGCCACATTGAGAAACAAATTTTGTGTCTTCCTCAGTCTGAATTACCAAGTTCAAGTGTGAAGGATCTAGCTCGAGTGGATTCCTTGGATGAATAACAATTTGCTTGAATCTGTTTGGTTTCAATTTTGTTTAACTCTTTATCATAAATCTATTGGTTAGGTTATTATGGTAGAGTTATTTAGCTTGTAGATGGTTTCAAATCATACAGTATTATATGGCATTGTTAAAGAAGCTCAAACTTTACTATTTCTCGGTGGCTTATAATGTTGTTCTATGGCGAATAGAGCTAGTTTCTCAATGGGAAATTTGAAGCCATTGAACTCCTTGAATATGGTCGTAACTTGCTTTTGATGAATATGAATGAAAAGGTCTTACAAAGTTTGAAAACAAAATAAAATTTTTCTTAAAAAATCTATTTAGGTTTAGGGTATTATAGTATTTTAATCAATTCCATTATAATATAAAAGAAAGAAAAAAAAAATACGTAATAATCAGTACTATTAGTAAAATATTTTTTTGAACTAAAATATAAGAAAATCTTTAGCGGAAACAATTGTTAAAAACTAGATATGTTAATACATTTTAAAATAAAATCTAAAATACATGGAAGGTGACTTGTTGAATACACTAATTCGTTATTTACAATTATCTTAGAAAATAGTACTAACAAAAATTTATTTCGATATTAAGTAAAATAAAAAAATAGTAAGGAAAAGAAGAAAAATGATCATATTTTTAATTTTAACATGTCACAACAAAGATTACATTGTATATTTTAAAAGGTTAGAGAGAGATTACATGCTATATTGCAAAAGGTTAGAGAGACTTTGAGAGGAAAGATAATAAAATTATTTTCTTTTGTTTAGAGTGATTTATTTTATAGTTAATGAGATTATTTATTTAAATTCTTTAACTAAAATATAATAAGATTTGGATAAATATCAAGAAAAAATTTAAAATAAATAATTATCTATTTAATTGAAAAATCTTATACAATTAATTTCTAATAATTATTTATAAATAGTAAATTAAAAATTTATATATATATATTTAATAAAAAAAGCTAAAACAATATAAAGCTTAAATATAAAAACATATTTAATATAAAAAACATATTTATTATCTTCATTGTGATTGGAACAAGAATATATTGTGTACATGAATCTAAATATTTATAAATATAAATAGTTGTTTTTAAATTAAATTCTAATAAGAGGTTAAATTAATTAAGGAAACTAAACTGTCCTCCAAAGCTTTCTTTCCCATTATTTGCAATACCAGCAACCGTAGTCATGAAAATTCATAAACAAAAGCCAAAAGAATAACATGAGAAATCATGAAAGAAGAAGGCCTGTTACAAGATAAATCTAAAATATACAAGCACATTACATATTTAGGCCGATAGGCCTTCCTTTGAAAGGGACCTTCGTCGTCCTTTTCATTCTCACACTAACACTTGTCATGCAATCTATACACAATGCTCGAAGTTTACTGTTGTATTTACTCCGCTCAGCTGCTTTGCAGTCCTAACACTGCCAGTTGCCCGATCCAAGTTCTTTCGTATGCCAGGTGGTGCTCATCCGCACTCGGAGAATGGGAACAAATCCCGGAGCTCGTGCTCACGCCTGCAGTAGAGGTTACACTCTCAAAACTTAGGTTCTACCCCTGGATTATCGACCAGAGCTTGATTCCTCCTCTTCATTCTGCAACTTCAAAACAGAACGGGAGGCCTACCGGTGTCTGGTCTTCATTTCTATCGTTTGGCATAGTTGTAGGCGTGCTCAGAACCTCCATTAAATTCCACAGGACACAGGAACTGGCCTCTTCAACACCTATCTCGCTACCTTTGATGGCAAGCATATTCTTTATTGTAGAGGTTATTTATATCGTCTCCCGATTCTCATGCTTTTTGTTCTGCCTCATTTATTTGTTCTTTTATCCACAACTGGCAGTAACTCTGGTCCATTTACGTAGGTGAAGGTGTATTACCCCTTTCAGGTTCCTCTCTGGTATCGGAAGATGGAAAACCCTCCCCGAGCTACCACAGTTGAGGCTTACTTCCTTATTTAGTTAGTTTGACTTAAAAAAAAAGTTTTCTTATTGATTAGCGTTGAGACTCTTTCTACTCGACTTGCAGGTTGCAGAGGTCCGAGGTGATGGGGTTTTCCCTCGAGCTTCTATGCTCCTGCCGCGAGCCGCAGAACGAACCCTTCAGATCAAGAAGCACGGTATGGAAATCTAGTGACATACGAGCTTGAGGTTTCCTTCTCCAGTTTTCGAGTTAGACTTGGACTAAATAGGAGATAATTGTAAGAAGTGTTCCCACAGATAATGTAATGCTTCAACGATTTTCCTCTAGTTGGCATCCTCATGATCAACGCAGAGGTTTTCACGAGGTTTAATTATGACTTGGACTGGCTCTAAAGAATTCTTCCTTTTCTGATATCTTTTCTGTGAAGGAAATGTTATATTCTCTCTTAACATATAAATGTTAAATTCTCTCTTAAAATTAAAATTAGTTAATTTAACAAATGATTTCTTTTAATATTATTTACTTAATTTAGCCTATTACGAAAAATAATAATAAATTAAATAAATCAAGAATGTTAGTGGTTTGACTTGGGTCATTAGGTCAAAATTAGCCATTGGAAATATAGCCGTTGGAGTCTCTGCACATCCTATTTAACAAGCGAAGCTGGATTGGTTATTCAACTTGTCCTGACGATGCACCACACTGGTTGGTTCGAAACGCGTCGACAAAAGATGGTTTATGTGATTTCACCGAAAACTCTCTAAACATTGTTATGGATCACAGAAGTCTAAATTCCTATATAAATGTTCATCTGTATTTATTTGAATGTGAAATTGTCCATGATGTGTTTTCAGTGTTGACTATTGAACGAGAATTTTACAGTCTTTTTACAATGCTCTACTTACAGTTCTAGAGTTGGTTGAGGCTCTTTGAAATTAAATATTCAAGTAAGAATAATTAATTTATTAGCCTTCAGCAGAAAAACAATTTCTTGGGTGTCCCCTTTGGGACTGGCCAAGGAATAAATCTACTAGGGTTAGAAGTTCATGCGTAAAGATGATTGTTTGAACTGGGCATCCACTACTCTTTTACTTTTAGCGCCCACCATCCCTAATCAGGGTGTTGTCTTGATAAAAATGTTGGGTCTATGACCAACTATTTAGACCTATGCTACACAGGAATAACTTACCCTTTTATCATTAACTTGAAACTTCATTAACCGAACTGTATCAGTCGCTATTGTAGTTTGTTTAACCGTTTTCTTCTTAAGCGTATCTGGGATGGTCTTTCTATCTGAATCAGGGCCTTGCTCTCCTCACGGGTTCCTTGTTTTAATTACAGGCCTTGGGCCTCCAAATCCCTTACAACCTTAATGCAAGTATCCAACGTGTAGAGAATGTCGAGTCTAAGCTAGATCATAATAAGAGTGACTTAACCCATATATTTCTTATTGCATTCATACCTACAGGCTAGTCATGCTCTAAAGTCTATTCTAAAGTCATTGTAGCAGGTAGAGCTATCTTCTCATCTGGTCAAATTCTACCTTGCGGTTATTTCATAATAGATTGACTTGCATGGTAATTTGTTCTATAGATATTGTAAAACAGAATAAGGTTTGCATTACTTATTTGATTCAAAACCATTTTACAGTTAACTCATAACAGTTGTTTCACAACAGAATATACTTGTGTGATAATTAGTTCATAAATATTGTAAAATAAAATAAAGTTTACATCACTTATTTGATTCAAGTCTACTTCACAGCGAATTCATAACAATTGTTCATAACATAATATACCTGCATGATAATTAATTCTATAGATATTGTAAATAGACAAAGTTTACATTACTAAACTGTTTCAAAACTACTCCACAGCTAATTCAAAACCATTGTTTCATAACAAAATATCCCTATATGATAATTAATTCTATAAATATTATAAACATAAAAATATATTCATAACAAAATATACTTGTATGATAATTAATTTTATAAATATTGTAAACATAATAAAGTTTACATTACTTAAATGATTCAAAACTACTCCAAAGCTAATTCATAACCGCTGTTTCATAACAAGATATGCCTACATGGTAATCCTTACATTGTTTAACAAAGTAAGGATATATTACTTATCTAATGATGAAGATTGGTTTTCTATAAATGGAACCTCTCCACCCTAACAATGAGAAATTGGCAATTACGTCCAATGTTCTCCTCCTGAGGTCCTTTGAAAGGGACCTTCATCGTCCTTTTCATTCTCACGCTGACACTTGTCGTGCAATCTATATTTATTATCTTTGCCATTCTACGTATCCACTTCACATCCATGTGCCGAGTTTATGGCACAATGCTCGGAGTTTACTGGCTAGGCTGCATGCATGCCATGCATGCCCGCTGGTTTCGCGCTTATCGCCATCACATGGCACACCATATGAGTTCTGTTATTAATACTCTTCCTCGTACTCTTCCTGGCAGGACGTTCGGTCACAGCTTTTCCCCTTGGTTCGCCTTCCCAGATCGACAGTAAGAAGCCTCTACTGTGATCTGATGGTGTATTAGCTTCTATCTGACAGTGGATTAGCTTCTATCTGACGGTGGATTAGCTTCTAGGGGGATTAGCTTCTAGGCACTTTACCCTAGTTCAAATCTTTTGCATTTTCTGCCAAAAACGTAAAGCTAAATTGTAACCTTTGAACCTAATCATTCACAATTTCATGAATCTCGATGCTTTAATCTTTCTTGTCCACATAATAATTTTGTCTATTTCTTCTCTTTGCATTTTAAGTCGCATGTCCTGCCGCGAAAAGTTCTTGGGAGGTCCACATCCTCTGTTGCGATGTTGCTGCTGAAGCTGCTGCTGCTGCGAATGGTGGACAATTTGTTCGTCATGTACAGTAATTTAACCTGAGGCAACACGAATTCTCTCGGAATACCCCGCCCCGTGCAAGGGCTGTTCCATATGAAGTTCAAGACCAGGAAAACCCGATGCTGGACGACGTCGGGGCCAAAATACAGCAAGGCAAAATTAAGGTAAATTGACTCCATTCTTCCCACAGAATTTCGAAGCCAGTCCAAGTTCTCCATTAACAACTTTAATGGCAGGTTGTCCCAAATTTCCACTTCACAACGGCCACTCGGGTCGAGTTCGAAGACAATCGAGAAGAGCATTTCGACGCTATAATCTTTGCGACTAGTTACAGGAGTGCAGTACTCCGCTGGCTCAAGGTATGCCTAATCAGTGATTTTCTACTTTCATACGGTTTTTTTTCTTTGGAAGATCCCTAATTTTGAAATTCGCCACTTAATTTCTAGAATAGCGGAGAGCTTTTCTCTGACGACGGATTTCCAAGAAAGGCATCTCCAGAAAATTGGAAGGGAAGGGAGGGTCTGTATGCCGTCGGCTTTGGAAGAGCAAGTCTGCTCGGATCTTCGATGGACGCTCAGCTGATCGCCCAAGATATATTTCAGGTCGTCAAACACTTGAATTTCCCATCTAGCGGG
Source organism: Pinus taeda (assembly GCA_000404065.3). Taxonomy (NCBI): domain Eukaryota; kingdom Viridiplantae; phylum Streptophyta; class Pinopsida; order Pinales; family Pinaceae; genus Pinus; species Pinus taeda. The sequence goes on along the minus strand of APFE030308002.1, from coordinate 4,278 downwards.
AAGATTGGGAATAGTGTATGTATTCACTTGAATTTCCCACGGGCGGGCAAATCAGGAATAGGGTATCCATTCGTCGCTGGAGTGATAGAATTCAAATAACATAACGTATGAGATGGAACAACTAACGCTAAAGTGATTCACGTTTTAAATTTTATTTTATTTTGGGTTTGAATATGCTGGAAAAGTTAAATCATGTATGAGAGGTGAGAATTGTTGGAATATTTCATGAATTTATTTTTTTAATTTTTTAATGTAATTACTTTTACATAGTTTTGAATAGTATTAAATTTATTTTTTAACAATTTTGAATAATTTTATTCATGGGCTTGCAGCTAGATAGTATAAGAGATTCATAAAAGGATTTTCTAAGATTGCTTTTATATTATATTTTTATAAAATAAAGGAATCAAATTGAATGGATATTAAAGTTTGAAAAATGTTCCCAACTATTAATGAATTGAATACTAGTGCACTCATTTTGAAGATTACTAATTCAAATGAAAATTATGTGGTGTTTGCACATATATTTAAAGAGAGATTCTGTGGATTCTTTATTTAGAATAGATATATGATTTCTTATGAATTTATACTTAAGTAGTTACATGTAATGAACCAACATATTTTTTAGAAAAAATCAACAATTCCAATTTAATAATCCTATGGACCTCCTTTTTGTACCTTTTGGGACAATTGCTAGTTAACTAAATCTAAAATTTAAGAATACACGTCATATTTAACCCAACCGAACAACTGGAAACCAAAATTGAACCAAACACATCTATATCTATGTAGAAAGGCGAAAACACAAGAACGAAACGCTACTACTGCAAATTGGGAAAACGTAGTGCCTACTTCTTAAAGATCGAATTAGAATTCTTTTTTCTTCCTGCCGTGCCCCCGGATTTTTACTTTGGACTCACCCACCATTGATATGAAAATATAATAAATGAAATATAGAATCGCATATCTTTCTACAAAAGGAATGCCCAGAAAGAATTTATTAAAAAATGTAAAGCATATTACTCATCCGAAGAAAAGTTATTGATGATCGAGCGACCCCCCTCGCTGCTTCCCGGCCGTTCCATAAGATTTGAGTGGCTTCAATGAGAAGATGTTGAGTTATTGATGATCGGACTGCTCAATAAATAAAACATTAAAAAAGATCCTTATGTGATAAATCATTCCATAAACAATTAAAATATAATTTAAAGACCCTTGGATCACATAGTCGAAATGTTGTCCACATAGGAGGCTGAAATATTTTTATGGAAAAGATGGTAGAGTGTATTAGTGCCACAATTTATGTATCTAACCCAATTTCTATCTAAAAAGGTAAGTTGAAACAACTTTAAAACCGTGAATTAAGATTTTAAGTAACATACGATAAAAAAATGTTGCATAACTATGTAACTTAAACCTTTAGGAGTGCTGGTCTAAGTGCTCATTTATATAGGTTTTGTAGCCCCATTTTATGTTCTCTTTACTTTTTACTTTTTATACTTTACTATTATTTATCAGGTATAATCATAGATTATATCGGTAAATTTTATTTTTTATCTATATCATTGCTAATAATAAATTTATTTTTTCGAAATATATATATATTAAAATAATACAAGTAATCGGGAGTTTAAATGTTGAATCAAAGAGTTTTTTTTCTGTATATGGAAATTGTTGATTTGAAGTTTGTAGAGTCATATGAAGATGATGGTAGCCTTGAAACCATTCTAGGTGATTCCTTCCATGTTCACACTTTTTGTTTTATTTTTTTTGAGTAACTCCATTCTTTCTTATAATCATAAGTTATCTAACTACTCTTCCTATAGTAATTGTTTTAATGATATCCTTGTTTTACCAAAAAAAAATGTTAAGATAAAATATATAATGGGAAACAAAAACAACATATATTTTTTTTTCATATTTTAAATAATACCATATACATGCAAATTAAATTAAAAAATATAAAAATCACTAAAACTATAAAACATAAAACATAATTGTATCCCCTATACCTTAAAATTAAATTAAAAAAACATAAACATCACTGAAATATAGAACATAATTGTATCTCCTACCACTTATAATTGTTTTATTTAGATAATAGAGATCTCACGGTAAATGATAACATGACTGATATTTATGGAGACTCTCCCTACAGGAGAAACTGAATGACTCGTGTTTTGTGTGTCGAGAGAATTAAATGAGCAAATGCGAAGCGAAGCGGCAGATGTTGTTAGATTAAGCATGCAGAATACGACGAGTATGATGGGGAGGGCAGCTAGAACCAGGGGGTACAGGGTACCCCGGTTTGTGGCACCCTGATGCATCCTTAGCGTTTCCCGTCCAACCAAGCAATCCTCGACGCGCGCATTCAAACGCACCTTCATTCGCAGCTTTGGCGTCCGTAATCAGAATCGTGGATGTTAGCAACATTATTGAAATCCAGTACAACCCCAGCATTTCCATGTTCTTGTAGCACTTCATGGCCATCCCCTTAATTCAAAAGGAAATGCTAAACCTATTTCTAAATATTTCTTCTTCTTCCAAATTTGATGATCGTGTGATGGGTCTAATCTAATTTATAGACAACGTATAAGTTGCATGGAGCGTGGAAGCACCTCATCTTTGGTGGTGGTGGCAGATTTTTATGCGGATGGAGAGTGGATCCATAGTATTTGTTCCACAGGTGTATGCGGATCCACGAAATTCAAGAAACTCAACGTCAAATCGTGTCAAGGCGAAGCCCAGCTTTGTGACTAACCCGTTACCTCCAACATTCGGGAATGTTGACACCTATTGTTTTACAACTCAGTCATCTCTGGAATCTGCTACGCTTCGATTTCTTCAACCTCGCTCGTTGACACCTATTTTACAAAATTAAGTCGTCCCTCACATCGGTTGCGCTTCCTCTTCATCAACATCGTTTGTGATGACACCTGTTTTGAGGTGTAATCTTTAAATATTTGTTTTTATTTATTGACGTTAGAAGTTTATTTTATAATTCTGGTTGTGAAAGTTGTGTGTTGTTTAATTCTATAATAAAAATATATTTATTAAATAGAAAGTAATATAGGGGGTATTTATAACATACTCTGTTATATATTTTCAAAAATATTTTAGCAATATATCCAATCTCTTATATTATTATATATTGAAATAAATTTTAAATAAAAATTAAATAATTTTATATAGAATGAAATATAATTAATATTATCATATTTAAAGAGGTAGAGGAAATCCATGGACAATCTAAAATGAATTTCAATATGAAAGATATATGCATAAGTATATATCTTTCTGTGAAAGGAATGCCCAGAAAGAATTTATTAAAAAATGAAAAGCATGGTATTTACCCGAAGAAGAAGTTATTGATGATCGGACAACCTCCCTCGCTGCTTCCCTGCCGTTCCATAAGATTTCAGTGGCTTCAATGAGAAGATAGTGAGTTATTGATGATCGGATGAATTCTCTCTCTACTCCCTCGCCATTGGCAATTTCAAATTACCATAAAACTTACATGAAGCCAAATCAGAATACTATTACATAAATCTGCACAATGTATTCATCTCTTGCTTTGCTTAACCCACAATCACCATCACAATGTATTCGGAATACTATTCAGTAAATACATGAAGCCAAATCAGAATACTATTCAGTAAATAAGATAGGCAGATGTTCACTATCACCATTCATGAATCTGCACAATGTATTCATCTCTGTCAAAAAGTTTATGACAAAAATTTCAACAGAAAAGAAATTAATTAGAACAAAAAAAAAGGAGAAATAAGTTTATTACAAGAGAAAGCGCTCCGCATGAAAACAAACTGGGCTCGAGCAGAGGGAATTATCTATTTAAAGATCCTTGGTGTTGCTTGGCCGCTCCAACGGTAATATTTTCCATCAAACCTGCCACGTTTGAATTCCTATTTGACGAAGCATCCTATAAAATTTAATTTAAAGATGCTTGGCGTTGCTTGGCCACTACGTTAATATTTTCCATCCAGCATCCCACGTTTGAATTCCAATAGCCGGTCTTCTACATCGGTTTATCATCACGATCCTCCAATCCGTCATTATTGCTACATGAACATATAATGATTCCCATCAACACAAGAGTCATTCCCATTTTCATCATTGTGATAAGCCCACGTCCATTGGTAGCGAGAATATCGGAAAATAAACATTGTGATACTCCACTCCCCTTGTTAGCGAGAATATCGAGAAAGAAACAAAAATCTTCCTACCATTTAAATTATTTTAAATTATGTTAGATGTATT